>RJWM01003211.1:82094-104988 GCA_004363535.1 Dasyprocta punctata | reverse complement strand
AAATAATTTTTCTATTTTGAGACAATGTCTTGTTAGGTTACCCCGGCTGGGCTTGAAATTGTGATCTTGTCCCAGTCTCTTAGGACTGGGATTATAGTTGTCTACCATCATGCCCTGCTCATTTCCAATCCTTTAAATTTCGTTTTGAGACAAGATCTCACTGAGCTACCCAGCCTGGCCTCAAACTTGCAGTCCTACCTCACCTTCCTTGAGTAGGTGGGATTACACTTGGGAGCCACTTCAGCTGTCCATGAAGGATACTTTTAAGTAACAAGCACCAGATCAGCTGAGAGAATCTCATTCCAGTGTATGGTATACCCTTATGAAAATTTACCAATTCGGTTAAAAAGTTACCTAACCATTTTAAATTTGATTAGCTACAGGGAGTTATTTGCTCTACTTTCAGAATGAGGATATTTATCAGATAATGAAACCTATATTAAAACTGTACAATTGCAGCTTTAATTGACATTTGCCTTGAGGCATATATCTAAGCCAGACATAAATTTTCTAGTGGTTGTATGACTACATTAATTTTTAATTTAAACTATTAAATTATATAATTGGATCTACAACACAAATAGGTAAATAGGTGGTTGAGGTAAGGTATAACTTGAGAATTGCCAGTGTTGAACTTTATTTCATTTCTCCAATGTCATAAGGAATGCTTTCTTTTGTTTGTTTGTTTGTTTGTTTGAGGCAGGGCCTCACTATGTAGCCCAGGCTGACCTTGAACTCCTAGTGATCCTCTTTCCTCAGTCCTGAGTGCTGAGATTGTAGGTGTGTTTCACCTTGAGCAGTGTAGTTGTGAGATGCTATTTGAAATCACAATTTCTTGGGCTGGGTGTGATGGTGCAGTGCACTCTTGTAATCCCAGCACTCAGGAGGCTGAGTTGGATCACTTTGAGTTCCAGGCCAGCCTGGGCTACCTAAGGGAGTTCAAGGCCAGTTTGAATTACACAGTGAGACCCTTGTTTCAAAAAAACAAAAAGCAAACCAAAAAACACAGTCTCAGGCAAAGCTTTATTATCTTTTAATGATAATAGCACAGATTAATATAGTGAATAAACTTGATGCCACACACAGGTGACAGTTCAGAGACAGCAGAACACAGAAAGTTAATGTGCTGTTTCCTGGCTGTGATCGGGAAAGGTGTGAAATGTGAGAGTGTGTTCTAGACAAGACAGGTATGAGGATAGAATTACAGTGGGAGTCCTTTGGGAATTTTATGAATCTGGCAGTAAGGAATGGTGAGAGTGTGGTCCCAAGATGAGTCATACGATGTTATAGACAAATATAATTTGAATTTAAGATTGCAATAGGCTAATTGACTTTTTTTAGGAACCCCATATTTTAATATCTTCATACACTGTTATTATAGAAATGGAATATAGAGAAATACGTCTACCTTAAACATGAATCATCAGCAATGCTTTGACTTGGAGTTCTAGTAGTCAGTCTTTCAGAATAGCCGTAATACTTTCTAGGACAAGGAAATGTTTTTACTCTTGGTTAAAGAAACATAAAACAGCTGGGTATGATGGTGTATGCCTGTAATCCTAGCACTCTGGAAGGCTGAAGCAGGATGCTCACAAATTCCAGCCTAACCTGGGCAATTTAGCAGTTTAGCAGTTAGACCCTGAAAAAGGCTGGGGATGTAGTCAGTGTGAAGGCCCAGGGTTCACTTCTAGTACTGTCAGAACGGGGGGGGGGGGGGGAGTAGCGTACTAGAAGGTACTTGAGTACTTCAGAAATAATTGAGATTAAAATTTATTAGCAGTTTGTTTGTATAGTTCAGTTTGTACAGTTCAGGAAGAATATTTAAAATATTGAGAAATTGAAACTTAAAAAAGCAGAGAATTTGCTAAAAATAAATAATAAAGAGGAAATGTTAGTGTTCTCAGGTTGACTAGTGAAAGTAATCTTTAGGTAGGAATTTAAAATGTGTTTTTTTATTAAGAGAATATATTATTTGTTACATCTCCAGGACACACAAATACGTTTTTAAGTCAGAGGAAGCTGATTAGTAGTAATTGCTTTATTCCTGGTATTCCACAAATGTGTATGTTTATCATATTGAATTAAATGATTTATCTTTCATTGACCTCATTTTAGGTAAGTTTTGTTAAAATTAAGGTAATTACATAATGTTTTAAGTTTTTGACGTGCAGATAGATAAAGGTTATTTTTAAAATACTCATAATGACAGTTCAAACAACCATTAATTGGAAATAGACTTTTTAGTTTTCTTTTTTAGTAATAGTAAGAAAGATTATACTTCTGTTAGAGAATTATCATTAACCAAATCTTTGACTAGTAATTCAAATGAAAATTAACTGTTAAAAACAACCTGGTCTTCTATCTCTCATGAGGTTTATCTCTATCACAATGACTAGTTTTCTTGGTGCGTAGTGATAATAGTGGAAAATTATTTCAGATACTCAATGCAGATTTATTTTGGACAAAAACCATATTTTACCTCATGATTTTAAAGATTTTAGTTAATGACTTTTCTTTGTCAACATCTCATTGATTTTTTTTTTTTAACTATCAAATTATTACATTCGGTGGAGGGTGTTTCAGATTTCTTTAGGACTGGGCGTAAATTTTATATGGAATTAAGCCAGGTGTGGTGGCGCACGGCCTATAATCCCAGCATTTGAGATGCTGGGGCAGGAGAGTCATCACCCCAAGATAGAGGCCAGCCTGGACTACATTGCAAGACCTCGTGAGAGAGAGAGAGCAAGAGATTCATTCACTTTAAATAGTGATGGTACACACCTATAATTAATCCCAGCGCTTGGGAGGCTAAGGCAGGAGGATAGCTGAGGGTTTGAGGCATGCCTGGGTTACATAGTGAGTTCAAGGCCAGCCTGAACTACATCCTGAAATCCCGTCTCAGAACAACAACAACGACGACAAAAGATTTTATTGAACTGGGCATGGTAGTATACACCTGTAATCCCAGCTACTCCAGAGGAGACAACAGGAGGTTTTCAAGTTCAAGGACATCCTGGGCAACTTTTCAAGCTTTCATCTCAAAAATCAAATAAGGCCTATGTATATAGCACTCCTTGAGTCTAGTCCCCAGCACTCTGTACATACACACACACACACAAAGTTTTTACTGAAAGAGTATAAATAAATAGCATCTCTCCCCTTACCCAGTTTCGGTGAGAACTACTTAAATAAAAAGCACTCTTAGGAAAATTCTGCTAAACATAAGTTTACTTTTTAAATATTTGAAATGTCTTTGTTGATGTATCCAATCAGTGCACTGAAATTTGTATACGTACATACAAATTTGTATACGTAACATACAGGCATAAGCCCAGTACATTAAAAAGATAGTTGGCATATTCTGTAGTAAGAAATGATAACCTGACAGTGTCATCATTCCTTTGATTTTAAGAAAAAAGTGAACTGTGACCTAGGCATAGTGGTGCATGCCTGTAATCCCAGCTGTTTGGGAAGCTGAAGCAGGAGGATGGCAAGTTCAAGAGTAGTTTGGGGGCATTTAGCAACACCCTGTTTCAAAATAAAAAGTTCTGGGCATGTAGCTCTGTGGTAGACACCTTTGAATTTGATCCCTAGTACCAGAGGTGGGGAGAAACTGGTACTACTTTGGAATTTTATGACATAACATTGCCAAAATAACACGAGGTTTTTGGTTTGTTTGTTTTTGTGTCTTTTGGGGTCTTTTTGTTTGTTTGTTTTTTTGTGGCGTCGGGGATCGAGCTCACAACCTCGCGCCTGGCTGGTAGGCGCTTAAGCCATGGAGCCAAACTCCCGGCCCTGGTTTTTTGAGGCAGGGTTGCACTATGTAGCTCAGGCCAGCCTTGTGCTCATGTTGTAGCCCAAGCCGGCCTCGAACTCACAACGCTCCGCGTACTTCAGCCTCCCGAGTGCTGGGATTAAAGGCGTGTGCCACCACGCCTGGCTGTTTTTGTGTCTTGAACTCCTGGGCCCCACAGCCCTCCTTCCACATAGCTGAAACTACCAGGGTGACAGTGCTGGGTGAACTTTTTTTTTTTGTTGGTACCAGAGATCGAACTTACAACCTCGCATCTGCCACTGAGCTAAATCCCTGGCCCTTTTTTTTTTTTTTTTTTTGAGACAGGGTTTCACTATGCAATTCAGGCTGGCCTTGGACTCACTTTGTAGCCCATGCTGGTCTCAAACTCACAAGGATCCTCCTGCCTCAGCCTCCCGAGTGCTGGGATTAAAGGTGTGTGCCACCACACCCGGCTAATGTTTTATTTTAAAGTTTTACTGACAGGAACTTTCTTACATGGGATAGAATTCTTTTTTACAAAATGTTTATATTTAGTGAAAATAGTTAAAAGTTTCTAAATTGTAGTTAAAACTATTAAAACTTAGGTTAAAGAAACACAAATACATCATCTTACACATAATAAATACTGATTTTGCCCAGATAGTTTTTCTGCTGAGGATATACTACATGTGATTTTATTTATTTTTTTGTGGCACCGGGGATTGAACTCACAGCCTCACGCCTGCCAGTCAGGCGCTTAAGCCACTGAGCCAAACTCCCGGCCCTAGTTTTTTTGAGGCAAGGTCGCACTATGTCGCTCAGGCCAGCCTTGCGCTCACGTTGTAGCCCAAGCCGGCCTCGAACTCACAACGCTCCGCCTATCTCAGCCTCCGGAGTGTTGGGATCAAAGGTGTGCGCCACCCGCCCGGCTTACACGTGATTTTAAATTGAGGAACTAATAGTATTTGAAAATGGTTTGCAGGTGGTGGTAGAGCGGTTACCTAGTATGAACAAGGCCCTCAGTTTGATCTCCAGTACTAAAAACAAAAGAAAAGCGTTAAATTGTTTATTGAAAAAACCTGCAAGGAGGAAAACCTCCAGAATTTTGTCAGCCTAGCTCAGCAGCTCTTTTATTCTTGGTACAGTATAGCCCCTGTATTTTGCAAAACAAGCAAAACCTCCCAACAAACCCAGAATCTTTTACGTGCTAGACAAATACTCTACCACTGAACTCTATCTCCAGCCCTGCCAAATGTTTTTGTTACAAATTTAGGTATTATTTCCTGAATAATAATCCTATAAAATATTAAGGTAAACAAAATTGTACATCAAAAAATAATTTTAAAAGATCATCTTTTTAAATCACAATTTGTTGTGAGGGGAAGAAAAAGAATATCTTAAGGAATTCGTACTTTATATAATGTCCCTGTGCTTATTCTTTTTGTCCTATTTAACTTTTAATTTTATTAGGTAAGAAAAAAATCTCTTCTCTCAAGTCACTTAATGACCTAGGGAAGTTGTGGTTCTCTAAAGTCATTTAATGACTTTAAGGAAGTGTAGTAGAGAGTAAAACTGTACAGTTGCAATACCTGAGTTACCAGTATCAGATTAGCCTAGAAATATAAATTAAGTGGAAATAGATGCTATCACTTTCAGAAATACCATTTGGTGTCCACGGAAGCAGTGACTTTTTAAAATGTAAGTATTAATATAAATTTAAGTCACACCGTTAATAAGGTAAATTATAAGTTAATGAACCCTTAGAACTTTAGAGTTAATGGAAACCAGAGCAGTTATCTAGTCCAGTAACAACTGCATTTTTTAAATGATTTGTTTGATACAACTCAGTGGCACAGTGCCTTCCTGGCAAGCACAAGGTCATGAGTTTGATCCCCAGTACCAAAAAAAAAAAAAAAAAAAAAAAAAAAGATGAAGTTATTCTGAATACTATGTATTTATTTATTTATTTAGTGGCACCGGGGATTGAACTCATGAACTCACGACCTTGCGCCTGCCAGGGAGGCACTTAAACCACTGAGCCAAATTCCCAGCCCTAGTTTTTTGAGGCAGGGTGGCACTGTGTAGGTCAGGCCGGTCTTGTGCTCGAGTTCTAGCCCAAGCCAGCCTCAAACTCACAACGCTCCTCCTACCTCAGCCTCCCGAGTGCTGGGACTAAAGGTGTGTGCCATATTATGAATACTTTTTAACATGCATTAAATGTTTATCTTAATTAAGGTGCCACGGGGTGAGTTGTATATGATAGAAGAATGAAGACAGTTTGGATTAATGTTCATCTCCCAGTTTAACAACTTTTAAAATTTTATTTATTTAGGCACCGGGGCTTGAACTGAACACTTTGTTCATGCTGAGTAAGCATTTTATGACTGAACTCAGTTCCTAGCTCTTCTCAGTTGATCAGGAGCTTAATATAGAATATTGCATATATGTATTATTTATATAGACAACTATAATTGTATATACCTAAATTGTATGGCAAAACCTTGACTTTGTCACCTGTAAAGTCGGATTTGTAGTCGGGTGTGGTGGCATATGCCTTGGGAGGCTGAGACAGAAAGATTGTTGTGCACTTGAGACCAACCTAGGTTACAAAGTGAGCTCAAGGCCAGCCTGAACTGCATAGTGAGACCCTGTCTGTAAAAACATAAAGTTAGATTTTTTTTATTTTTTATTTTTTTTGTCTTTTTGAGACAGGGTCTCACTGAGCAATTCAGGTTGACCTTGAGCTCACTTTGTAGCCCAGGCTAGTCTTCAATTCTTAATCATCCTCCTGCCTCAGTCTCCCAGTCTCCCATTAGGGGCGTGCAGCTCCATGCCCAGCTTTCGTTTGTTACCTTTTTACAAATTTCTTTATATTTGCTTTCTTTTCCTCCCCTCAGTATTGAGGGTTGAACACAAATCTTGTGGATGCTAGGCAAGTGCTCTACCAATGAGCTGCACCCCCAATCCACTTTTTTTTTTCAAATGAGGTCTTGCTAAATTGCTCAGGCGGGCCTCAAATTTGGGATCCTCCTGCCTCAGCCTCCTAAGTAGCTAGGATTATAGTTGTGTGCCACCAGCCTGCTACCTAATTTTTTTATTTTTTATTTTATTTTATTTTTTGCTGTACCAGGGGTCGAACTCTCAACCTCACACCTGCCAGACAGGCGCTTAAGGCACTAAGCCAAACTGCTGGCCCTAGTTTTTTGAGGCATGGTGGCACTGTGTAGCTCAGACCGGCCTTGTGCTCACGTTGCAGCCCAGTCCGGGCCTCGAACTCACAACGCTGCTCCTACCTCAGCCCTCGAGTGCTGGGATTAAAGGCGTGTGCCACCACACCGGGCTCTACCTAATTTTGTTACACATACACACCCCTACCCCCATCCTACCCGCCTTTGTTTTTTGTATTTGAGGCAGGATCTTGCCATGTAGCAGATGAACCTAGGCTGGTTCATGTTCCTCCTGCCTTAACCTCTCATCTTCAACAATAAACCAGTGTGTGCTCCCACCTGTGGCTCTTGTTGTCCTTTTAATGTGTGATATATCAGTATACCACTTTTCTGTGTCATTCAGAATATACTTGTTTGAAAGAGAGCATGTTAGTCCTTGGTAATTTGTTAAGAATACTCTGTATGGCCGGGCGTGGTGGCGCACACCTTTAATCCCAGCACTCAGGAGGCTGAGGTAGGAGGAGCGTTGTGAGTTCTAGGCGGGCCTGGGCTACAACGCGAGCGCAAGGCCGGCCTGAGCTGCATAGTGCGACCCTGCTTCAAAAAACCAGGGCCGGGAGTTTGGCTCAGCAGCTTAAGTGCCTGTCTGGCAGGCGCGAGGCTGTGAGTTCAATCCCTGGTGCCGCAAAAAAAAAAAAAAAGAATATTTTGTATGTAATGTGCAATTTTCTCTTACTGTTGTTCAGGTAGAAATTTGTACACCAAAGACCTTAGTAGCAAATTATTAGCCAAGCTTATCCATGTATTATTCATACAATCTTATTAGCACACAACAGTTTCTAAATATAATTATTTGCCTTAAATATTGCTTGGTATAAGGAATTTTGTGAAGAGGACATTTTACGAGGAAGTTGCATTATTTGATTTCTAGGTCTCTTTTTATGAACAAGAATTCGTTAGTTTAGTAAGGATTGTTTCTTTATGTGACATAGTGTTCCTTCCATTTTCTGGTCTTTTTAAAAAGAAAGAATGAAAAAAATTGTGATTCAGTTCAACGCAGACTGAGTTAGTGTGCTAGATTAGTAGAATTACAGATCAGATCTCTGCCTTACAGTCCAGTGCAATTAAATATATAGAAGCAGGTGATTTCAGTACAATTTGTTAAGAGCAAGAGTAGAGATAATTACAGGGTTTACACAGATTTGGGGATATAGAGGTGGTTATTTATTGGGGTACATGATACTTGGGCTGAGTTAGAAAAAATTAGAGTCAGAATTAGAGAGGGTATGGCATTTTACCTAGTTGTAATCCTAGCTACTCTGGAGGTTTAGGCAGATGGATTGCAAGTTCCAGACCAGCCTGGGTAATTTAATGAGACTTTGTCTCAAAATAAATAAATTAATAAAATGGCCTGGGATAAAAGCTAAGTGATAAAGCACCCCTGTATTCAGTACCAAGTACTGGAGGAGAAAGTGAAACAATTGAAAGAATGTTTGAGGTAAAGAGAACAACAAGCTTGGTGAAGCAGCACATGCCTATAATCTCAGCTATTTGGGATACTGAGGCAGGAGGATTGCAAGTTCAAGGACAGGTGGGCAATTTATTGACACCCTGTTCCCAAAAACAAAATTGCAAGGGCTGGTGATGTAGTTTGGTGTCAAAGTGCTTGCCAGCATGTGTGAGATTATGGGTTAAATCCCTGGTACCACAAAAGAAAAAAGTGCAGAAGTATGTATAGGCACAGAGCGAGCAGTAAACTATGATTTCTGCAGTGTAAAGAATGGGGTACTAAATACCTTTTTTTTGTTGTTGTTGGTACCAGGGATGGAACTTACAACCTTGTGCTTGCTAGGCAGGTGCTTACACCACTGAGCTAAATCGCTGGCCCTATTTTTTTGAGACAGGGTCTCACTATGCAGTTCAGGCTGGCCTTGAACTCACTTTGTAGCCCAGGCTGGTCTCGAACTCATAAGGATCCTCCTGCCTCAGCCTCTCAAGTGCTGGAATTAAAGACGTGCACCACCACGCCCAGCTCACAAATTCCATTGTTTAAAAAAATAGTAGAGAGTAAATATTGTAGGGTTATATATAAAACATCAGAGTTTAGGCCTTATTTGGAAGGCAGTTGATGCAAAATCTAGTGAGAAAATAGAGAGATTTGTGTAGTACAGTGAACTTAAAAAAGATCAAACTGAAAATTTTTTTTTTTTTCCGGCACCAGGGATCAAACTCACAACCTCGGGCCTGCCAGGCAGGCGCTTAAACCACTGAGCTAAACTCCCGGCCCTATTTTTTTGAGGCAGGGTCGCACTATGTAGCCCAGGCCGTCCTTGCCGCTTAGTTGTAGGCCAAGCTGGCCTTGAACTCACAAGGCTCCTCCTACCTCAGCCTCCCGAGTGCTGGAATTAAAAGCGTGCGCCACCATGCCCTGAAAAAAAGATTTTAGAGGTAAGATTATTGCAATTTGATGATTGACTATAGGCGGTAAGGGAAAGGAGTGGTAGTTAATGTTTTGGATTGCTTCTAAATTTTGGATTTGGTTTATTAGGTAGATAATGATAGCATATTTGTGATGAAGAATATGGTAGACTGGGCCGGGCATGGTGGTGGACTTCTGTAATCCCAGCACCTGGGAGAATGAGGCAGGAGGATCATTGGAAGTTTGATAACAACCTGGGCCAGAAAATGAGCCCAAGGCCTGCCTGAACTGCATGGCAACACCCTATCTTAAAAGGATCAAAAAACAAACAAACAAACAAAAGAATATGGTAGAAAAATTTGGTAGGGAGAACAGAGATTTGTATTTGGGTGGGATGGGAAAAGTGAATTTGGTTTTGAGGTACCAAATCAGTATTGAAAAGGCAGTTGAAAATGTCAGATGGTGACCAGAGCAACTGGCTGAATTCATGTTGCAGCTTATAATAAATATTTGCAAGAGGTTCTTTTTCTGTCTCCAATGTCCCTCCCCTTTATTGCTTTTACCTGGGCCACAGAAAAGCAAACTTTAACTGCCAGTTTGGGAGTGCTGAGCCAATCAGGTGTTTTGGAGTCAGGCTCTTGCTGTGCAGTGCAGGCTGGCCTCAAACATCAATCTTCCTCAGCCTCCCAATTGCTGGAATTAGAGGTGTATGGCTGCAATCAGCTTTTTGTGTGTGTGTGTGTGTAATTTTTTGTTGTTGTTGTTGTTTGTTTGTTTGTTTTTTGAGACAGGGTCTCACTGTATAATTCAGTGCACCATGTGGCCCAGACTGGCCTTGAACTTGCAGCCGTCTTTCTGTGTCAACCTCTTGAGTGCTGGGAGGGGTGGCATGCACCACCATGACCGGCATGTAGTCAGGTTCTAATAATTAAAAAATGATATCTGGCTCAAATGTGTAAAACAGTGAAACTTTCACTTTTTTGTTATCTTTCGAGGCAGAGTCTAGCTATGTAGTTCAGGCTGGCCTTGAACTCTCATAGTGTTCTTCCTACCTCAACCTCCTGAGTGCTGGGATTGCAGTGAGCAACTGTACCTGGCTCTTGAGTTCTTATGCTTAAGATATTGCTTCCAACATAATCTATTTTAAATTGCATCATTTTTATTCATTAGATTTATTTCCTAAATATGTGCTTTTCCCAGTCTTATTTTCTGCTGATAATAGCATTTATTAGAACTGAGCCAAGATGAGCTTATATATGCATGTTAAAATTTCTCTTTATAATTCAGATATAGGTAATAAAATGTTGTTGTGTATATTATATAGGTAATCTCAAACCTGTATTAGCCTGGTTAATATGTATCATCTTTAATGTTGGCATCGTGGAAATACTGGCCTCCTAAAATGAAGTTAAGAAAGAGTTACCTTCTCTTCCATTTTTTTGAAGAGTTTGTGTAGATTGGCTATTGTTTCTTTTTTTAGATATTGGTAGGGTTCTGTAGTAAATGTCATGTTTTGTCTGTTGGAGGTTTTTACTATAGATTCAGTTTTAAAAATAAGTACGGGACTAATCAAGTTATCTATTACTGTAAGTTTTGGTGATTAATATTTTTGGAAGAAATCGAACCATTTCATCTAAACTGTGAGTATATGGGCATAAATTTGTAATATTACATAATTTTTCCTTTCAAAGTGTATAGGAGTTGTAGGACATTCAGTGTTTCATTCCTAGTATTGGCAGTTGTGTCTTTTTTTTTCTCAGTCTTGTTAGAGGTTTCTTAATTTATTATTATTATTATTATTATTATTACTATTTTTGGTACTGGGGATAGAACTCACAGCCTTGCACCTGCCTAGCAGATGCTTACACCACTGAGCTAAATCACCAGCCCTATTTTTTGAGACAGGGTCTCACTATGTAGTTCAGGCTGGCCTTGAAATCACTTTGTAGCCCAGGCTAGTCTTGAACTCACAATGATCCTTCTGTCTCAGCCTCCAGAGTACTGGGATTACAGGTTGTGCTACCACACCCGGCTCAGGTTGTATTTTCTGCTGTCTTTTGGGTATTTCACAATATTTTACTAAATGCCGGATATTGTGAATAGGACTATAAAGACTACATAAATTGTATTTATACCTGGAATATTGATAGTATAATATTCCTGAACTTTAAATGTAGAGTTGAGTCAGTCTAGTCAGGACAGTTTCAGTTTTGTTGCTGCAAAGGATTAAGTATACCATTGGCTTTAAATTTTTCTTATTTCTTTGTTGTTAGGTTTGTGGTTGAAGTGAGTGAAGATGTTAATTTTCCTGAACACCTCTCAGCTTTGGCTAGTGCCTTACTGAACAATTTATAGAAATGTTTCTGACTCTCTTGCAGAGGTCAAGTGCTGTTGTGTTACTTGGTACTTGGCTGGCTTGCTGGGAGTCAAGAACATCTCAGTTGTTCTGGTCTAGTCTGTTTTGGATAGGTCCTTTGTGCTGTGCACAGTCATCTGCAGTAGGACTTTTAGTGCTCTTGCCTTTCTAGACCAGGCTCTACCTGTGTCTTCACAAGTTTTGTTTGAGAAAAGAATTTTCCTGAACCTGCCAAGCGTTTTAATGGCATAGATACATCTTGTGCCTAAGACTGTTTTATATCCCTCCCCTAGTGGTAGAAGGTTATTTTCTTTTATTCTTCATTCTTTTTTTTGTCCTGGGAATCAAACTCAGGGCCTTGCCTTTGCCAGGCAGGTGCTTTCCTTCATTCTTAACCATGTTTGCAGTTGTGCCCCTGGGTGATTACTGGGCTTGGTGCTCTTCCTCCAGTGCCTAGATGTGTTGTGTTGTGTTGTGTTTCTCTTTGGGGAGAAGTGTCTGGATGGGGCTTTGTATTTTTCCACTTGTGGAGGCTCTTCCCTACCTCCAGCCCTCTACTACGCAAAAGGACTCTCTGTAGTCCCATGTTCCCATACTTTGAGCACTGGGAAATCTAGCTAACTAAGATCTTGTAAATGGATTTGAATTCCTACTGTATGTATGGCTCAATGGGTTACTATATGCTCATGCTAGCCTAAGCTTCACTTTTTTTTAAAATCAGTTTATTAATTTAGATTTTGTTCTTAAACCTGTTTTTATGGCACTACTGTTTCTTGACTTGCTGTCTTGAAGATGAACCAGTGCTTGTGTTCTGACTTTCCTATGAAGATCTTTTGTCTTTTCTTGGATTTGAGATTACTTGGTTGCCCAGGTTAATTTTTTAGTTTATACTACCCGCCCCTACCTCCCCCTGGCACTGCTTAGGCTGATAACACATTCTTTGCAGCTTTCTTTAGCCTAGGCAGAACCCAATTAATTTATAATAATAGATCTCTAAGTGGAACTGCAGTTGGTCATAGCAGCTCCCTTTTTGTTTGTTTGTTTGTTTGTTTTTGGTCTGCAGATTATAATTGTGAGTTTTTTTCCCCCCATCAAGTTGCCTTTTTAAATTTTATTTTCAGGGAGGTTGCCTTCTTTTTGGTCTAAACTTTAGTCCAAGGAAAGCATTCACATTGGCTAGACTGATGGTGAAAAAGAGCAATTCCCGATCGGCCCCAATTGTCCTTTCCTCTTCCTTAGATATTGATTCCCACAAAGCTGTGTTGTGGTCAGCTTTTCTACAATACTTGTCATCTCTTCCCAGTTTTTCTCCCAACCCTATTTATCCTTGTGTTCTGTTTCCTATTGTGAAATGCTCAGAAAAACTGGGCCAAGTTAATATGAAATATTTAAATAACTTGTATACCTGAAATTTGCTTTTTTTTGGTCTGCTGGTTATTTTGTCATGTTTAAAAAAAGAAGTAATTATTTAAAAGGTGGGATAAAAGGGCAAATTTTTGCTTCATCACTTTTCTTATCCCTTTTTTCTGTTCCTATTATGTCCTATCCCTTGTTCCTGGTAGTTTGTTAAAAAATAGAAGAAGAAGATAGCCTTGCGTGGTGGTGCACGCCTTTAATCCCAGCACTCGGGAGGCTGAGGTAGGAGGAGCGTTGTGAGTTTGGGGCCAGCTTGGGCTACAACTCGAGCTCAAGGCCAGCCTGAGCTACATAGTGCAACCCTGTTTCAAAAAACTAGGGCTGGGAGTTTGGCTCAGTGGCTTAAGCACCTGTCTGGCAGGCGTGAGGTTGTGAGTTCCATCCCTGGTGCCGCAAAAAAAAAAAAAAAAGTACCTGTCTTAGCCTCCTCAGTAGCTAGGATGACAGGCATGTACCACTAGATCTGATTTGGTAAATCTGTGTTTAAGTTTTTGAGGAGCTGCCAACCATTTTTTTCATAGCAGTGCCATCATTCTAAATTCTCACCATCAGTACAGAAGGATAAGGTCTTACTGTGTATTGCAGGCTGGTTTAGAACTCCCTCTGTAGTTCAGGCTGGCTTCCAGGTTGCAGTCCAGCTGTCTCAGCCTCCTGATTGCTGAAATTATAAATATGAGCAATAAATGTCTCTTGAGTTTTTTTTTTTTTTCTGATTGTAGAAGTTCTTTACATATTGTGGATATCTGATGATTTGTTTCCCATTCCATAGATTGCCTTTTCTTTTTTTTGGTACCGGGATCAAACACTCATGACTGCATTTGCAAGGCAGGTGCTGTGCTGCTGAGCTATATCCCCAGTCCTGCCTTTTCATTCTTTTCTTTTTTTTTTTTTTTTTTTTTTTTTTTTTTTTTTTTTTTTTTTTTTTTTTTTTTTTTTTTTTTTTTTTTTTTTTTTTTTTTTTTTTTTTTTTGCGGCACCGGGGATTGAACTCACAGCCTCGCACCTGCCAGACAAGCGCTTAAGATGCTGAGCCAAACTCCCAGCCCTGGTTTTTTGAGGCAGGGTCGCACTATGTAGCTCAGGCTGGCCTTGTGCTCTCGTTGTAGCCCAAGCCGGCCTCGAACTCACAACTCTTCTCCTACCTCAGCCTCCCGAGTGCTGGGATTAAAGGCGTGCGCCACCACGCCCGGCTTGCCTTTTCATTCTTAATAGGGTCCTTTGATACACAAATGTTTTAAATTTTGATTTGTTCTCATTTGTAAGCTTTCCATCAAGTGAGACAAAATACCTGTTGTACTCAAGGTTTGCAAGGAGAACAAGACAATACAGGACAGTATTATTTTATAATGGTCACCCAAGGAATCAAATACAACAGAAAGAGTGTGGGAAATCTGTCTACACAATAAGACCCAAAGACTCCAGCCGAGGGCCTGGATCCCATGGCAACATCCTGCATGAGTGCAGCTGAAGACCTGGAACCCATGACAGTGCCCGCCATGAGTCCAATTGAAGGCCTAGAGCCCACGACAGTATCTCATGCAAGTCTCTTTCATGAATCTGTGCTGGAAAGGCCCAAAGGTCAGCGGGATGAAGGATCTATGCCAGTAGGTTGAGGATTCTGCACTGGAGCCAAGAAGCAATGCTGAAAGTAAGGATCAGGGCTCCCCAGAAAACTAACACAGACATCTTCAGTGACAGCGAGGTTCCGAGCCCCTTCGACATTAAGAACAGCCGAGTTCATGGAAGCCAGCATGATAAGCTTCTTCTGGAGATTGAACACCAGCTTTCCCTCCAGAGCCAGGAAGCGGTGAAGACCAGGGCGCTCCCACAGTGAACTGCAGCTGTTCTCAATGACAAGATTCTGAGCTCCTCTGACAATGAGAACAGGCAAGGAAAGATCTCCACAAGCTCCTCCAGGAGAACCAAGGGCAACAAGAGAACCAACAACACTACCCTTTCCTCTCCAGTTCTTTTTATCTTGGCAACAATCCTCAGATGAGCCATCCACCCTCAGCACCACACTGATTCAGTTCAACTGGTATTACAAATTGACCTCCAGTTATCAATTCATCACAATACCCAAAATAAATAACTTAAAGAAAGAAAGATTTATTTTGATGACAATATCAGAGCTTTTTCTCCACGATCAGCTGCTCTGTAACTTTTAGGCCTGAGACAAGGCAGAGACTTTGTGGCCGAAGAGCGTGGTGGAGGAAAGGTGCTAGTCTTTTGGCAGTTAGGAAGCAGAGTGAGAAGAGCCTAAACCAGTGAGGAAGGAGCCAGGGATAAGATACAATTTTTTACTTTTTTTTTTTTTAACTTTTTATATTTATTAGTACATGTTTGCAGTATATAATGATTATGTTTATCATGGGGAGTTTCTAAATATATGCAATATATCCTTATTTTTTTTTTTACTTCCTCCAAGATATGCCTTTCAGAGTAATGCCCCAGTCACCTCCTTCCTCCAGTTAGACTCAACCTCCCCATAGGGCACTCAGTTACAAATTTATCAATGAATTAATCCACTGATGAAGTTAGAGTCCCCATGATCTATTCACATTCGAAGGTCTCACCCCTGAACACATGACCCTGTGGGGGATGTTTTAGGTCAGACCATGTTTATCTGTTTTTTGTTGCCTGTGCTTTTGGTGTTACAGCCTTCTAAGAGTTTGATAGCTTTAACTCCTTTCTCTTCAGTACTCTGAGGCTGTAGCATGTTTTGAAAAGAACAATTTTGGGGATTGGCTTTCTGAAGTTAACAGATAAGGAATTAGCCTCACTAGAAACCCATCATAAAACTTTTTTCATAGTGCTTCGTAACATGTGGTTGAATTATGTTTCAGTATTCAGGTAAGCACAGACATTTAACCCTTTATTTTAGAATTTCAGTAACTTGCAAGAAATACCAAGAGATAGAATTTAGCAGTTATTTATTGAGATCCTACCATCACACCAGTATAGTGCTGTGAGATAAAGCTCTTGGGAAATTTAGGTTAAGAAAATTTCTGATTATAACTGAAATTCCCCACCGGGGATTGAAACCAAGGTCTTACGTTAGGCACAAGTTACATCCTCAGAACTAATTTTTCTTCCATTTTTAATATGTGCTTTATGAAGTAGTGAGCTATATATGTCTTTAAGTGTTGAAGCAGATGCTAGGTTACTTTTTTCTCAGGAATGCTTTCTGAGGTACTATGTTTCTGTTTGGGAGAGATGAACTGAGGTCTTTCAGCTTTGTTTTTGAGTTTTGGGAAAAAGTGGGCAAAAGAAATGCATAGACATTTAATGAAATGGAAGCTAGAGGTAATTCATAAATATTAGAATATGCAATTTTGTTTTATGATTGCTTACACTTTAAAATAATTTTAACTTTCAATTACAAAATCTTTTTAAATTAAAAATTAAATCTGATGAGTAAAATTCAGTAGTTCAGGTACTCTTTATACTGCTGGTTGAAAGTACTTTTCTGGAAAGCCGTTATTATTTATGGAGATAATTTCCAAATGTGAATAGTCTTTGATATAATAACACTTCTACGAAACTTTTATTTTCCTTTTTTTTTTTTTTTTTGGCGGCACCCAGGGATCAAACTCACAACCTCGTGCCTGACAGGTAGGCACTTAAGCCACTGAGCCAAACTCCCAGCCCTAGTTTGTTTTTTTTTTTTTTTTTTTTGGCACCGGGGATTGAACTCACAACTTCGCACCTGCCAGGGCAGGTGCTTAAGACACTGAGCCAAACTCCCGGCCCTGGTTTTTTGAGGCAGGATCGCACTATGTAGCTCAGGCCGGCCTTAGGCTCGCGTTGTAGCCCAAGCCGGCCTCGAACCCACAATGCTCCGCCTACCTCAGCCTCCCGAGTGCTGGGATTAAAGGCGTGCGCCACCACGCCCGGCTCCAGCCCTAGTTTTTTGAGGCAGGATCGTACCATGTAGCTCAGGCTGGCCTTGCGCTCGCGTTGTAGCTCAAGCTGGCCTCAAACTCACAATGGTCCTCCTACCTCAGCCTCTTGAGTGCTGGGATTAATGCCCGGCTGCCTAGGCTGGTCTTGAACCAGATGATTCTGTAGTCCATCTGTCCTCCTACCTCAGCCTTCTGAGTGAAGTGTACACTACCTCACTCAGTTTAAGACACTGTCTTTAATTAAAGAGATGGGACTGTAGATCAGTATAGAGTGTTTGCCTAGCTTGTGCAGTGCTCTGAGTTTGATCTCCAGTAATGCCCTCCCTCAAAAAAAAAAAGGAAGGAAGAAAGAAAAATATAAAGAGATTCTTAGGGAAAGAATCAGAAATATAGATTTAAAATTTGTGTAACTATTGCACTTGAGGTATTGTGAGAAGTTACGAGGTTTAATTTCTCAACAAGTTAATGATCATATTATGAGAATTTGTGTATATATTGGGATATTATGTGGCCATTAAAAATTAAATTTGTAAATGGATGTGGTGGTGTTTGTGTTTTTGAAGCAGCTCCACATTGATTTTCAGAGTGGTTGCCCCAGTCTGCATTCCCAACAACAGTGGAAAAGGGTTCCTTTTTCCCCATAGCCCCTCCAGCATTTGGTATTGGTTGATTTCCTGTTACTAGTAGTGTTGTTTTAATTTGCACATCTTCAATGAACAGTGATGTTGAATGCTTTTTCATGTATTTATTTGCTGTTTGTATTTCTTTATCTGAGAAATGTGTATTCATCTCAGACGCCCATTTTTGTACAGGGTCTTTAACTCGGAGAGAACCCATTTTTTTTTTACTTCTTTTTATGTTCTTGATAGTAATCCTTTGAGGAACAGTGGGCAGACATTTTCTCCTGCATGGTAGGTTGTCTCTTCACTCCGTTGGTGGTTTCTCTTGCTATGCAAAACCTTTTCAGTAGGGTAAGATCCCAGTTGTTGACTGTTTGTGATAGGTCCTGTGCAATCGAGGTTTTGTTTATAAAGTCTTTGCCTACACCAATGTCTTCAAGAGTTTTTACCTACTCTATCTTCCAGCAGATTTAATGTTTCTGTTCTAGTATTAAGATCTTTGATCCATTCTGATTTTAGCTTTTAGTACATGTTGAAAGATGTGGGTCCAGTTTTAATCTTTAGCATGTGTAGAGCCAGTTTTTCCAGCACCATTTATTAAAGAGGCTATCTTTCTTCCAGTGAATGTGTGTGGCACCTTTGTCAAAGATAAGGTGGCTTAGTCTGTCTGCAGTTGTTTCTGCATCTTCTAATGTATTCCATTGATCTTCAGGTCTGGTTTTTTGCCAGTACCACATTGTTTTTATCACAGTTTTATAGTATAATTTCAGGTCAGGAATTGTGATGTCCCCTGTCTTGTCTTTGTTGCCCAGGATTTCCTTTGCTATTCTAGGTCTCTTCTGGTTTCAGATGAATTTTAGGATTGTTTTCTCCAATTCTGTGAGATATGCTATTGAAATTTTGTTTGGGATTGCATTGAACCTGTGTAACAGTTTTGGAAGTATGGCCATTTTCACTATATTGGTTTTTCCTACCCAAAAGCACGAAATACCTCTCCATTTTCTTATATCTTCTTCAGTCTCCTTTTTCAGGGTACTGTAGTTTTCAGTGTAGCAGACCTTTATCTCCTTCATTAGATTGATTCTTAGGTATTTCATTTCTTTTTTTTTTTTTTTTTTTTTTTTTTTTTTTTTTTTTTTTTTTTTTTTTTTTTTTTTTTTTTTTTTTTTTTTTTTTGGATGCTATCATGAAAGGTGTTGTTTCCCTGATTTTTCTCTCAGTGAGTTTGTTACTCATGTACAGGTAGGCTATTGATATTTTGAGTGTTGACTTTGTATTCAGCTATACTACTGAATTTGCTTATTAAATCTGCCAGTTTTGGGTAGAGTTTTTGGGGTCCTCTATGTAGAGTGTCATGCCATTTTCTAATAATGCAAATTTAACTTTTTCATTTCCTAGCCTTATTCCTTTTATTTCTTTCTTTTGTCTAATTGCTCTGGCTAAAGTTTCCAGGACTATGTTGAATAATAGTGGAGACAGTGGACATACTTGTCTTGTTACTGATTTTAGAGAGATAGTTTTCAGGTTTTGTCCATTTAGTATGATGCTGACTGTCGGTTTATTGTAGATAGCTGTTGTAGTTAGGGGTTACATGGAGAACAACTACATACAGGATACAGGGTTTATAATTCTGTTTTATAATAGCCACCCAAATTAAACACAAGGAAGTGCAGGAAAATCTGTCCACAACACTAAGACCCAGGATAGCCGAGGGCCTGCATCCCACAGCAATATCATGCAAGAGTCCCACTAGAGACCCAAATGCATGACAATGCCTCCCACAGTACCAACTGGGAATCTAAGAGCCCCCAATAAGGGCTCACGCCAGTTTATTTACGGTTCTGTGCTGGGAAGGCCACAGGTCAGCGGTAGAGCTAGAAAGTCTATGCCAGCAGGGTGAAGGAGCCGTGCAGTGGGTTGAGGGTTCTACGTGGGAGCCGAGAAGTCACGCTCAAAAGAAGAAGCGGGGCTGCCCTGAAGAGCACCACAGCCATCCCCAATGGCAATGAGGTCCCGCGCTCCTCAATGATGGAGAACAGTTGAGCACAGGTCAGGAAGCCCAGCGTGACCAGCTTCTCCAGCACACAGCCTCCCCTCCAGAGCCAGGAAGCGATGCACAGTGTGAGGAGCAGAGCTCCCGCAACATGAACCACAGCCACTCTTCACCGATGAGGTCCCGAGCTCCTCCGACGATAATGGCCGAATCCACATTGGAGAAGCCAGCGTGACAAGCACCTCCAGGAGAACCAGCGGCTCCAACAGCAACTCTTGGAAGTACCCACAACGCCTGGCTCTTCTTCTCCACGTCCCTATTTTTGCTGGCAACTTTCTTCAGGTGGAGCATCTTTTACTCAACACCAGCTGAATTAATTCAACTGGTGCTAAGTTGACCACCAGTTTGTAACCCATAACAATAGCTTTTATCAGATTGAGATAATGATCATCTATTCCAATTTTCTGTAGGGTTTTTATCATGAATAGGTGCTGGACTGTGTCAAAAGCTTTTTCTGCATCTATTGAGATGATCATATGATTTTTGTCATTGGCTCTGTTAATATGGTGTATTACATTTACGGATTTATGTATGCCAAAGCATCCCTGGGATGAATCCCACTTGATCATGGTGTACAATCTTTTTGACAATTTGCTGCAGTTTGTTTGCCAGTATCTTACTGAGGATTTTTGCATTGATGTTCATTAGGGAGATTGGCCTGTAATTCTCTTTCTTAGTTGGGTCCTTCTCTGGTTTTGGTTTGTTTGTTTCCAGGAATGGATTTGGGAGTATTGCTTCCCTTTCAACTTCATTAAAGAGTTTGAGAAGTAGTGGTGATAGGTCTTCACTAAATTGCCTATACAATTCAGCAGTGAATCCATCAGGGCCTGGGCTTTTCTGTGTTGCTAAGTTTTTAATTACATCTTCGATTTCATTTATTGATACTGGGTTATTTAGGATTTTTACATCTTCTTGATGCAGCCTTGGTAATTTATAGGTATCTAGGAATCTGTTCATTTCTTCTGTATTTTCCATCTTATTAGAATACAGGTTTTCAAAGTAGTATAGATAATTTTCTGGATTTCTACAGGGTCTGTTGTAATTTCACCCTTTTCATTCCTAATTGCATGGATTTGAATCTTTCCTTTTATTGATAACGTTGGCCAAGAGTTTATCAATTTTATTTAATCTTTCAAAGAGCCAACTCTTTGATTCATTGATTCTTTGTGTTGTTTTTAGTCTCTAGTGTGCTAATTTCTGCTTTGATCCTTACAATTTCCTCCCTTCTGGGAACTTTTGGTTTAGTCTGCTCTTCTTTTTCTAGAAGTTTGAGGTTCAGCATTAGGTTTTTTGTATGTGCTTGCTCTGTTTTCCTGATATGGGTATTTACTGCTATAAACTTCCCTCTTAAGACTGTTTTCATTGTGTCCCACAAGTTCTAGTATGTTGTATTGTCATTATCGTTCAACTGTTTTTGTTTTGTTTTGTTTTGTTTTGTTTTGTGTTTTTCTTGGTACCAGGGATTGAACTCATGACCTTATGCTTGCTAGGTAGGCACTTATGACACTGAGCTAAATCTGCAGCCCTAAAACTTTTTTTTTTTTGTGGTACTGGGGATCGAACTCAGAACCTTGCACCTGCCAGGCAGGCGCTTAAGCCACTGAGCCAAACTCCGGCCCAATTTTTTTTTTTTTGTTTTTGTTTTTTGTTTTTTGTTTTTTGTTTTTTGAGGCAGGGTCACACTATGTAGTTTAGGCTCACGTTGTTAGCCCAAGCCGGCCTCTAACTCACAACGCTTCACCTATCTCAGCCTCCCAAGTTCTGGGATTAAAGGCGTGTGCTACCACGCCCGGCTTATGTTATTGTTAAACTGTAAAAGCTGTCTAATTTCTTCTTGAATGTCACCTGTGATCCATTGGTTGTTCAGTAGGGTGCTATTTAATTTCCATGTGTTTATGAAGTTCTTATGGTTTCCTTTGGCATGGATTTCCAGTTTCATTGCACTGTGGTTTGGTAGTATGCATGGAATTATTTCATTTCCTTTACATTTACTTAAGCATGTTCTGTGAGCCAGTATATTGTCTGTTTTAGAGAACGTCCCATGTGCAGCTGAGAAGAATGTGTATTATGATATTGTGTGGTGAAACACCCTATCGACATCTACTAAGTCCATTTGCTCAAAAGTTTGATTTCGTTCTAATATTCATTATTGGGTTTTTTTTTTTTTTTTTTGTCTAGTTGATCTTTTTGTGACAATGGAGTATTGAGGTCTCCCAATACAATTGAATTAGAGCTTATTTGATTTTTCATGTCCATTAGTAATTGTTTTATATAGTTGTATGCACTGGTATTTGTTGCATATATATTTATGATTGTTACCTCTTCCTCTTGGATTGTTCCCTTTGCGAGGATGTAGTGACCTTCTTTATCTCTCTTGATCAGTCTCAGTTTGAAATTCACTTTTATCTGCAAATAGAATAGCTACCCCTGCTTTTTTCTGGATTCCTGTTGCATGGGGTATTGTTTTCCATCCTTTGACTTCCAGTCTGTGAATTTCTTTTTGAATTAAATGTGTTTCTTATATACAGCATATTGTTAGATCTTGCTTCTTGATCCATTCTGCCAGTCTGTGTCTCTTGACTGGTGAATTGATACCATTAACATTGATGGTTTTAACTCATATGTATTGACTTATCCTTGTTATGTTATTTTCCTGTTATTGGCTCTCCCTCGCCTTTTTTTCCTTCCCTCTAATTGTTTGCCTTCCCTGTTGGATTCCTTCTGTTGTGTTCTTGCTGAGAGCTTCTACACCCCCCTGGCCCCTAAAGCTCTCCCATGCCCTCCGCATTAAAGGCCTCCTCATCTCTCTCTTGCTCTCATTTTTTCTGCACCGCTTTAGATTGAGTACCCCAAAATAATCAAACATCCATCAGTTTTGAAAGATAGTTTTGCAGAATACATTGATCTGGGTTGAAAAATTGTTTTACTCTAGAACTTGGTGTGCTTCATTCCAAGCTCTCCTTGTCTTGAGAGTTTTTGCTGAGAAGTCAACTGTGATTCTGATGGGCTTTCCTTTATACGTGATTTGTTTGTTTTCCCTAGCAGCTTTTAAGATTTTATTCTTGTGTTGAATTTCTGGAATCTTGACTGTGATATGCCTGGCTGTAGTGTTTTTTTTTTTTTTTTTTTTTTTTTTTTTTTTTTTTTTTTTTTTTTTTTTTTTTTTTTTTTTTTTTTTTTTTT
>RJWM01003211.1:0-81994 GCA_004363535.1 Dasyprocta punctata | reverse complement strand
TCTAGCAGCTGCTGGATTGAGTGCTCATGTTCCCTTGCTAGTTTTAAGAAAATTTTCTTTTCCTGGTCACTAACTGCAAGCCTGTCTTCAGTATCTGAGATCCTGTCCTCACATTGGCCTAATCTGCTTTGAATATTTTTAAGGGAGTTTTATTCCATTGGATATCTGCTTGAATCTGCTTTATGAATTCCATTTATTTCGTGTGCTGCGCTTCCATAGTTTGCTGAAGCTCATCTATTTTTTTTTTTGTCTGTGTCTGCTCTAATGTTGCTAAGCATGGTGCGTATTTTGGTGATCTCTATAGTTATTTGAGAGATTATTTCAGATTTCATTTTTTCTAGGGCCTCATTCAATTGCTTTGTTGTTTCCGCTTCAGGGAGATTTAGTGGGGATTTTTCAGATCGTCCCACCTCATTGCCCCTGGCTTTGCCCTTGGCGAACTGGATGTCTGGGGTCGCATCTTGTATAAGTATCTTCTCATTTCTTTCTTTTTTTTTTTTTAGTTCAATTCCTGTGGTGATGCTTGTAAGTTGCCTGTGGTGGGTTGCTTTATTGGCAGTATTTAGAACTCTTAGTTGATGATTACTTCTCTGAAATGTTTTCCAAGTATAGCTAGTTTTTGGGTTTTGAGTCTGTTGTAAGATTTTACCTCTTCAGTTTGTTGGAGATGGGAAGTTGTTGCTTATTTGGCCTTGTCTTTGGTTCTTTGGCACTGTGCCACAGTATTTTCTGTGACCCTTTGTTAATCTCAGTCATAGATTATCAGGGCCAACAGCTATTTAGAACAATTACATCAATTTTGGCTATAGTGGTACTAATAACATTGTATTGGGTGATACACTATGTACTCCCAAGTCCTCATATACTTTTGATGGGGCTGAATCTGGCTCAGGGATTGGCAGTGTGAGTGCTGCACCTGCCCAGGGGTGGAGCCGACCAACATGCAGTGTAAAGGAGGCGGGTCTTCCCCTTCCTTGCTCCCACCCTCTCTCGCCAGCGCCCCTTGCTGCTTGTGGCTGCTATGAACGGCAGCCCTGCCATGCCACGCTGCCTTGTAGCCAACTAAGTATGGACTTAAACTCCTGAGAAACTGTAAGAATAAACCTTTCCTTCCCTAATTTTGGGTGTCAAGTATTTTGTCTCAGCAACGAGCAGAAAGTAACTAAGATAGAATTTGGTACCAGGAGTGGGGTCGTTACTGTGACTAAACCTGACCATGTGGTTCAAGAGCCTTTGGAAATGGCTTATGGGAAGAGTTTGGAAAGGTGTGGAGATGTTGCCTACATGCATAGAGCCGGAACAGCTTAGGCTGTTCTGTATGGGAGATTCTGGTCAGAGCCCAGGAGACCAGAAGGCTGATAGAAAGCCTGGTAGAGACCAGGCTCGGGAGGATTCTGCTGGGAAGAAGGACTGCATTGGGTATTGGACTCCACATGATATGTGTTACGGCTTGGCAGAAAGTTTGTCTGCATTCACCTGTGCCCAGACACTTTGCCTGAGACTGAGATTAAGGGCAAAGGATTAGTTAGTTTACAGAGAGAAATTATAAGGCAGCCAAATGTTGAAATGGTGGCCTGGCTTTTGTTGGGGGCTCTTAGCCAGATTTATGTTGTGAATAAAGAGCAAGGAGCCTGGCATAGAGATTTAAAATGTGAGTTTGGCCAGAAAGCTGTGGGCTGTAAAGATGGAGCTGAGACCTTGATTGTTGAGAAGGAACAAAGGAATAAAAAAGATGGTCTGGGGGCATCCCGGGAAGCAGCCGGGCCTGCACCCTTTGCATCCTGAAGCTGACAAAGGTGAAAGAGTTTGCCTGGAGCAAAAAGCCACAGATTGCCATGTCCCAGAGTGGTGGCAAAGGCCACAGGAGGTTTCAAAACCTGTGGTTGCACCAGGTCCCAAAATGGAGGTGGCCACGCCAGATTCCAGAATGGTGGCAGCATAGAGAAGCTGTTCCTCGCAATCAGGTTCAGAGAGCTCAGCGATCCAGGCAGTCAACCCCTAGAGCCAAGAGAGAGGAAAGCCTGCCTACTGCTCCAGCTGGCAGCAGACCTTGGCGACATCCACATGGCTAAGGCAGCTTCCGCCTCACCTGCGGAGAGCAATGTGTAAAGATGTAAGGGTGAAGCCAAGGAACATGGATCGTCCAAGGAAAGCTATGGAAGTTAAGACTCCTGAAAGTGCCGTGGGGGTGGAATCACTCAAGCCTTTTGGAGCTTGCAACCAGATTGCTTCAGACGCTGAGCAGAGAACTCCAGGACGTAATGTTTGCCCTGCTGGATTTTGGACTTGCTTTGGTTCCAATGCTTTGTATTCCCCTGTTTGTAACTTTTGGAATGGTAATGTTTACCTTGTGCCTTTATATGCTGGAAGTGTTTAACCTCGTTTTCATTTGTACAGGGGGTTACAGTTAAGAGTTTGCCATAGATCTCGGGGGAGATTTGGGACCTGGACTTTTCAGCAATGCTGAAACTGTTAGGACTTTGGCAACTTTTGGAGATGGAGTAAATGGCTTTTATATTAAAAATGTAAATGAGTCTTTGGGGGTCCAGGGGTGGAATGTATTGGGTGATATACTATGTACCCCCAAGTCCTCATATACTTTTGATGGGGCTGAGTCTGGCTCAGGGATTGGCAATGTGAGTGCTGTACCCAACCAGGGGTGTAGCTGACATACAGTGTAAAGGAGGTGGACCTTCCCCTTCCTTGCTTTCTCTCTCTCTTTCTCTCTGTCTCCCCGCCACCCCAGCATGCCTTGCTGCTTGCGGCTGCCATGAATGGCAGCCATGCCATGCTGCCTTGCAGCCAACTAAGTATGGACTGAAATTCCTGAGGAACTGTAAGAATAAACCTTTCCTTCCCTAATTTTGGGTGTCAGGTATTTTGTCTCAGCAATGAGCAAAAAGTAACTAAGACAAGCATCACATGCAGCCTATAAAGCAACAAACTGAGCTAACCCTTAATTTGCAACTTTTAGCTGTATAAACTAGATCTGTGATCATATAACAAAATGTAACACAAACTAGATAATTATATACACTATATAGGTCCATAATGCGTCACTTCTGCCCTCAGGGTTAAAATTAAAATGAATTAAGAAGAAAATAAGAGACGTGGAAGAAGAGAAAGAGATTACAAGTAAAGTTGGAGGACAGACGTGGATTCTGCCAACTTGGGGAAACTGGTGCAGAAGACTGAAGGAAAAGAGAGATGGAAGAGATAAATGGAAGTACAGAACAGAACCACACCCACGAAGAGGTTTAGAACCACTCATACTCATTTAAAAAAAAAATGAAGGTGAAAGAGGAAAAGTAAACAAAACAAAACAAACAAAGAAAAAAGAAAAAGAAAAACAAATAGTCCCCTTCCAAGAGTCTCTGGTTTCACTAGTAGACAGCCTGTGGAGACAGAGTCCTGAATCATGCCACTCTATCCCAGCAAACCAGCAATTGCTTTATGGTGGATTAGTAAATAACCTTAGCAGGGCTGCCCTGAGACCAGATTTATTGGGCTTGCCAAGCAATTTCCACAGGTCTAGCAGCTAGGACCTGCTGGAGGAAGCCGGCAGCAGTTCTGGGTTCTGGGCTTATCTAGCCCAACTCCAGAATGACTCCTGACCAATCGCTCTCTCCTGGGGGAGGACTGAGTCTTCTGCACTCACCACCAGCCAGTGCAGTCCTCCACATCCACTGCTCCCCTTCACTGCCACATCTCTCTGCAGAGGCCTCCAGTGTTCCCAGCTGCCACTGTCACTGTGACTGTGCATTGCCAGGTTCGAATAGCTCCTCCTGTGCAGTGAGTCAGGCTCAGGGTGAAGATGCCACCAGCTACTGCCTTCTTTGAAGTTTTTTTTTTTTTTTTTTTCCCAAAGTCTCTGTGGGTTCAGTTCACACTTCAGATTCTTCCTGTGTCCAGGGGCCCACTTTCTTCCTTCTTATCTTCCTCATGATGCTATATTCCAGTGTCTGGACAGTGACTCATAGAGAGGCTGATTGCTGCTTATTGCTGCATCATCTTCGGATGTTTTCTGATGTTTATTTTTGTTGCTGGTAAATAACTTTTTAAAATTTTTGTCTTTTTGAGACGGGGTTTTGCCTTGCAGTTCAGGCTGGCCTCAAACTCACAGTGATCCCCTTGCGTCAGCCTCGTGAGTGCTGGGATTACAGGTGTGCACCACCTGGCTCTTTGTGGGAAGTTTTTGGGTTACTAATTCCATCTGTTATCAGTGTTCCTGGTTTCTTGTTTTTTAAGTTCATTTTGGTTATGTCTTTAGATAAGTCTTTCATCCATTCTTTTTTTTTTTTTTTTTTTTTGGTACTGGGAATTAAACCCACAACCTCACTCCTGCCAGGCATGCCCTTAAGCCACTGAGCTAAATCCCCATTGAGAGAAATCTATTTCATCTAGATTAATTTGTTAGCATGCAATTAGTTATTGAATTCCCTTATAATCTTTATTTTTGTAAGGTTTGATTCATATTCATTCTCTTTCTTCTCTTTCTGGCTTTCTCATCTAGGGTGTTTTATTAGTTTTGTTATCCTTTCAAAGAACCAACTTTGATTTCATTGAGGTTTTTTTTTTCTATTACCTATTTCCTTTATTTCACCTGCTTAGATGTAGTTTGCTTTTGTCTTTCTAGTTTCTTTTAAAAAGTTCTATATTTTATTACTATTTATTAATGTCTTAATGGTGGGGGTTTGGGATAGTGGTAAATGCATTTAACATTAGCTTAATTTCAATTCTGTTATCTCCCTCTTCTGTTTTCTCCCCCACTCCCTCTGATCCCTTCCCCGTCTCCAGAAGTCTACTCCTGGTTTCCTATCATCTCCCCTCCTTTTCTCAGCGTTTCCTTTTTGCTTATCATATAAGAGAGAAGCTGATATTTAACTGAGTCTGGCTGATTGCTCTTCACAATTTGGTTTCTAGTTCTATTTTTATGCAAACAACATTTCACGCCCTCTCTCACCTCTTTTCTGATAATGAAAATTGAACCCAGGGCCTTTTGCACTGAGCTACTTTTGTAGCTCTTTTTTAATCTTTGAAACAGGGTTTCAATAGGTTGCCCATGCTGGACTTGACCTTGATAGTTACCTTGCTTCAGCCTTCCAGAGAACTGAGATTATTGGCGCTGCTACCACACCTGACTATTTTTCTTTGTGGTTGGGTAATACAGCTTTGTGTATATATACTATATTTACTTTATCATTTGCCTGTTGTTGTAAGTCTAGTTTAGCTTTTGTGTATCGTGCTGCTGTAAATAACGGGTATGTAGGAATAACTGTAGTGTATGCAGCCTTTAGTTCTTTGAGGAATATGCCTAGGTGTGGTATAGCTGGGTCGAATAGTATTTATGTTTAGTTGTTCAAGGAATTGCCATTGATTTCCATAGTGGTTATACTAGTTTCCATTCCCAAAGACAGGGTAGAAGGGTTCCTTTAACCCTGCAGCCATTCCAGCATTTGTATCATTTTGTTTCTTGATGATGGCTATTCTTTCTGGAGTAAGATGGAATCTCAGTGTTGTTTTTGTATTTCTCTAATGGCCAGAGATGTTAAACAAAAAAATGTCCTTTTTTCATGTATTTATTAGTAGCTTGTACTTCTGAGAAGTGTCAAGACCGGTTTATATGGCTCAGCGTTTGATCTGTCTTGGTGACCATTCCATGTACACTTGAACATTGTTTTCTTCATCTGTTATGTGAGTGCTCAGTTTAATTTAGTTTTGTTTTGCTTAGTTTTGTTGTTTTGCTTTATTTTTTTGAGACAGGGTCTCACTGTGTAGACCAAGCTAACTCTTAACTCATTGTGTAGCCCAAACTGGCCTCAAACTTGGCAGCTGTCCTAAATGCTGGGATTTCAGGCGTGCATCACCACACCTAGCTCAAGTGCTCAGTTTTGAAAGTTCATGAAGAATTTAACCATTCTAGCTCTTCCAAATCTGTTTAAGTATACCTTTTACAACCTACTATTGGAATTGGCAAAAAAAAAAAAAAAAAAAAACCCACCAGGCTTTAGTTGCCTTTTTGCAATGCTCTGGACTTTTTTTCTAATGCCTATTTTTAATTTTTTAGTTCAAAGGACCTTTTCTCCTAAGCATTCCTAGAATTCTCTTTATTTATTCATCCAGCATTAAGTTGCATTTTATATACATGGTGTTAGTATATACTATACTGAGTTGCTAGACTTTGCTTCTTATGGGCAGAGATCACTGGTTTTTTTTTCTTCCACTAAGTGATTTGGTTTTTTTGTTTTTGTTGTTGTCTTTTTTGTTGTTGTTGTTGCTTTTGGTGTCTTGTTTGTTGTTGTTGTTGTTTTGGTACTGGGGATCAGCTCACAACCTTGCAAACTCATAACCTTGCACCTGCCGACCAGGCGCTTATACTGTCGAGGTAAATCCTCGACCCTGTTTGTGGTTGTTTTTTTTTTTTTTTTTTTTTTTTGGCGGCACCAGAGATCGAACTCACAACCTCACGCCTGCCAGAGCCAGACCAGCGCTTAAGCCACTGAGCCAAACTCCTGGCCCTAGATTTTTGAGGCAAGGTCGCACTATGTAGCTCAGGCCAGCCTTGTGCTCACGTTGTAGCCCAAGCTGGCCTCGAACTCACAATGCTCCTCCTACCTCAGCCTCCCGAGTGTTGAGGTGCACGCCTAGCCCTGTTTTTTTGAGACAGGGTGTCACTATGCAGTTCAGGCTGGCCTTGAACTCACTTTGTAGCCCAGGCTGGTCTCGAACTCACAAAGATCCTCCTGCCTCAGTCTTCCGAGTGCTGGGATTAAAGGTGGGTGCCAGCACGCCCGGCAGAGATCACTGTTTTATCCTTTTGCTTCCATTCCACTAGCAAGTGAGCAATAAGTATTGAAATTTTAATGGGATACCTTTAAGACTGGAGTACTTTATACATCTATTATGGCTTGTACCTAGATTCCCCCAGAGTCTTCTGCACTCATAGGTGGGGCTTTTTGGAAGTGACTGAATCTATGGTGTGTGAATATGAAGTAAGCATGTTTGATAACAAAATTAGTCCACTGACTGGTTTAGTGTAGTTCTGGATGTGGATAATGTGTGGGTAGCACCAACCAATAAGCTTGCAACCTGGATGAAATACAGAGGGAAAGAGGGAAGGCAGCTTCGTTGCTTACTGCTTCCTGCCTGCCCTGCTGTGGACTGTTTCTTCTCTGCCATGCTACCTTGCCTTGGAGTCAGCCAGCTATGAATTGAAACTTCTACAAACTGTGAGTGCCAAGGTATTTTGTTCCAGCAACGAGAAAGTAACTAAGACAATGTCCCTCCCCCCCCCCCGCCCATTACTGAATTGAATCTAGGGCCTTTACGCTGAACTGTATTCCCAGTACCTTTTATTAAATTTCGAGCCAGGGTCCCACTAAGTAAGTTGTTAAGACTGGGCGTGAACTGGTTCTCAGGCTCACAGGTGCTGGGATTACAGGAATGAGCTACTATGTTGACAGTTTCTTTAGTGTTTCAGGACCTATGTCTCATTAATATATTGTTTCATAATTTTTTATGATTTCCATTTAATGATTCTGGGTTTAAATTAGGCTTACTCATAGGTGTTTTTTAAAAAGAGTCTTCAAAATGAACCTATAGAAATTTATTAAAAATAGCTGGGCATGGTGGTGCATGCTTATAATTTTAGCTCTTCAGGAAGCAGAGGCACAAATGAAAGTTTGAAGCCTGTGTGGGCAATTTAGCAAGACATTGTCTCAAAATAAAAAGGACTGGGGATGTGGCTCAGTGGCAGAGCTCTTGCTTGGCATGCATGGAGCTTTGGATTCAATTCACAGTACTGGAGGGAAAAAACAAAACAAACCCCAACAGTTTCCCCATGTGTCTGCTATATAAAAATTTTCGTTTTTTTTTTTTTTTTTTGGTACCAGGGATCAAACTCACAACCTCGCACCTGCCAGGTCAGGCGCTTACACCACTGACCTAAATCCCTGGCCCTGTGTTTTGAGACAGGGTCTCACTATGCACTTCAGGCTGGCCTTGAACTTACTTTGTAGCCCCGGCTGGTCTCAAACTCACAACGATCCTCCTGTCTTAGCCTCCTGAGTGCTGGGATTAAAGACGTGTGCCATCTTGCCCGGCTCCAAAATTTTCCTTTTCTATGGACTTCTGTACCTAAGAAGAAAGGAATTTAGATAAAATGTATATACTATAAAAAAGACCAACTCAATAATGGATGCCTTGAATCACAAACCACTTTATAAGTTTACATATTCTTTAGGGAAAAAGGCAGGTAAAAATAAGGAGATAGCAATTTAAAATTGAGAATTGTTTATTTAAGGAGACAAAGTTATTTGGAAAGATATTTTGAGACTTTTGTTGTAAATCTTTAGAGTTTGGAGATATCTTAATCAGTTCCAGCTGCTACAACAAAAATACCATTAACTATGTGAGTGACTTATAAACAACAGAAATCGATTTCTCCAGTTTTGCAGGCAGTGAAGTCCAAGATAAAGGTTCAGGCAGATTTGATGTGAGTGAATGTCTATGCCCTCATAGATTACTGTCTTCTCACTGTAGCCTCACATGGTAAGAGAGGCTGGAGATGTTTGAAACTTTTTTTTTTTTTTTTCATTTCGGGATAGTGTCTCGCCGTGTTGCCATGGTTGACCTCAAATTCACCATCTACCTACCTCAGACTCTCAAGTAGCTGGGACTACAGGCATATTGCACCTTGCTTGGCTTTCTCTAGGGCCTGTTTTGAAGTGCTGGTCCTAGGGTACAGCCTTGACCTAATAACTCCACAAAGCCTTTGCCTCCAAATAATGTCACACTGCTGATCAGATTTCAACACATGAATTGGCAAAACTCAACAATCTCTAGCTGGGTGTTTTTGTTGAAATAGTTTATGTAGCTTTTCTGTTTAAGAGGAGAACACTGTTTTTTCCTGTTGTTTGAATTAATAAAAGCACAACTTTGGAGGCTTCCTAATTGATCAGTGAAGATTGTTAATTTTGGGGCTGGAGATGTAGCTCAGTGAAAGAATATTTGCTTAGGGCCTGTGAAGCTCATAGCTTGATACCCAGCTTGGGGGGGGGGGGTGTGGGATTTTTAATTTTGCCAAGAATACCTCCAGAAGTTCAGAGGCTTTATTGAAGTTACACTTTTCTGTGAATGCATTCATTGCTGTGAATAGCTTTGTTTTTGTACTTTATTCATTTTGAGCCTCAAGATGAAAAGGTGATGCAGTCCATCCTTTGTGGGAGATTGTTTTCAGGACCCTCTTAGCCACCAGAATCTATGGATACATGAGTCCTTTACATAAAATGGCAGTGTATTTGTAAATAACCTGCACATATCCTTCTGCATTCTTTAAGTCATCTCTAGATAATGCGTAACAGCTAAGGTAATGAAAATGCTATGTATGTTTTTTTATGTTCATTTTATACATCCAAGCTTTTGTACTTTGTTTTTTTTTTTTTTTTAACATTGTTATACTCTAAAGGGAACTATGATAATGGAAAAGTCTGTATATGTTTAGTAGGATTTTTTTTCAATATTTTCTGTTCATGATTGGTTAAGCCTACAAATACTGAGGTCATAAGTATATATTCTTGATATAAGTGGAAAAAAGGTATAACCAAAATTGTATTAGAATTCAAATTTCTGTCTTTGTGTTTTGTTTCACAGATTATAATTCAAGGTATATCCTTAATTTTCTACATACTGTGGCAGTCTTGCAGCCATTAATTTTGTTATCTATAAAGTGATAATTTAAGTAGATAGCCTCATTTTTTTTCCCTACATAAATTCAGGCTTTTTTGTTTGTTTTAGGCTGTGCTAGGGATCAAACTCATAGCCTCACACATGTGAGGCAAGTGCTGTACCAGTGATCCGCGTCCCCAACTCATGAATCAAGTTTTTTCTTTTGTATTTTCGAGACAGGATCTCATTATATAATCCAAGCTGGCCTCCAACTCAAATTTGATATCCTCCTGACTCAGCCTTTAAGTGCCAGGATTATAGGTGTGCACCACCATGCCTCATTTAAATCAGTTTTTAAAGTATGTTTATGTGTAGTAAGATTGAAATCTCTCAATTCAACCATTCTTGTTACACTTACGTGATTGTTGATTATTGGAATTATATATATGAATTTGATTCATTCATTGAATAGTAGTTTTATGTTTTAAGTTAAAGCCAAAATCCTTCCCAACCTTGTTTACTACTTTTTGTGTTTACCTACTCAGTGCTTCAAATGTGAGTGATTAACATGATAATACTTGCATGGGTAGTACAGGCAGCATAATGTTATAGAAAGAATATGGGTACTCTTGGATCCTTACTTTAGATCATAAGATGTAATATTTTGGAGGTTGTTAAGATAAAAGCCTTTTACTTAGAATGTTAAAGACCAACATTTTTAAAATCAACGTATTTTTGTCACATAAGCTGAGCATATTTATGTACACTAGTTTGAATTTCGGTAAGCTTTATTTTTTTCTCTTAAAGTTTTACATGTGGCACCCATAAACGATGAGGCTGAGAACACGAAAAGCTTCTCAGCAACCAAATCCAATCCAAACACAACGTACTGCCAGAGCGAAAAGGAAATATTCAGAGGTTGATGATAGCCTGCCTGCACGAGGAGAAAAACCACCGAAGAATGAGACCGGCTTACTATCTTCAATTAAAAAATTCATTAAAGGAAGCACACCTAAGGTAGTGGTTTTGCTTTATACTTAAACTGTTTTAAAAAATGACATTTAGGCTGTGTTCTCTAAGCATGTATAGATGAACAATTGATATTGATAAATCCCTTATAAGGGGATGTCTGTATTTTGGTGTTATTTTACTTTTAGGATTATCACATGGAAAATATTTAATGGACATTCAAGATGAACATTATCCTATTGAATTAATGGCGAGCAAAAGAAAATTTTTTTTTTGCTTGAGGTTTAAAAAACTTTAAATTTGTATTTTCTTATATTTCAAAGAAAAAGTTTCCTGTTAATGTTTATTTGCTGTCTATATAGCAAGGTGATTTCTTTTGTCTACCAGAATTCTAAATAGGATTTGTAAAGTGAAATGTATTACCTAAGGAGAAAACAAAATTATTTAAAGAATGGACACTGACATATGTAAGTTTATTATTTGACGAGCAGAAAAATTACTGTTTACTTATGTGGTAGATTTTCTTATAATAGAATTAATTAAGTTCAGATATGCTAGTAGGATTGTGTGTCACTTGAACCTGAGAGAGAGAGAGAGAGAGAGAGAGAGAGAGTGTGTGTGTGTGTGTGTGTGTGTGTGTGTGTGTGTATGTAGTACTGCAGATTGAACTCAGGACTTGCACATGCTAGACAAGCTGCTCCATCACCAACCTACACCTCCATTCCAGGAATCTGAGTAATAGAATTAATTAATAAAATTTAGTAACTTGGAACCATGATCGAGATTTTGATACATTCTTTGTTTATGTAGGATTCAGTGCTGTTTTGTTGTTGTTGTCATTTTTTATAATTATTTGTTTGTTTGTTTGTTTGTTTGAGACAGGATCTTGCTGTGTAGTTCAAGCTGGGCTTGAACTCATTGTGTAGCTCAGGCTGGTCTCAAACTCACAGTAATCCTCCTGTCTCAGCCTCCAGAGTGCTAGGTTACAGAGTGCACTACCACTCCTAGTGTTGATGCTTTTTTTGTCTGTGATTTCTTTTGTCAATTTTGTTTCTTTGAGTAAATTTATCTTACCCTGGAAGTATTCTAGTGAAATTATGTGACAAAGATCAGATTTCTTCCAGAATCATGAATTCCCATCTCTTTAAATTCCTAGCCAGTTCATTCTCCTGTGCAACTATAATTGTTACTCATAGTAGAAATTCATAATTATTCTTTATTTTTTCATATATTCTTCTAGTATTTTTTCTCCAGAAGACACATGCTACTTTTCCTTATATATAGTATTCTTTAACTAGGTGACAAATGCTAGGTTCTCTTAAAAATGTGCAAGAACAAAATCTGTCATTACCTAGTTTGAATATTTTTAGATTTTTATGATACCTATGATATATATGTCTAAACATCTTGATAAGTTTTTCCTATGTCTTGTGACTTCTCACGTTATTTTCTCTGATCTTCTGTTAATTTGACTTCATGTTGTATTTTTTCCTAAATATTTAATTGTTAGTTAAATCTGTTGGTCAGCACATATTTTTCATGTGAAAACTCAGGATCTTTCTGTCAAAATTTCTGTCAAAAATTTTTTTTAGTCAAAATATATTAATACCTGTTTACATAAAGATGTTAAGCAAAGTAGGGGAATGAAAAATGTTAGTAAATTTTTGTCTGACTGTTTTTCCTATAGCTACACATTCATTTAGTTGTACTGTTATTCAGCTTAGATTTGTCATATTCTATAAAGTTATTATGGAGATTTGTACTGTATTTAAAAGCCTCATTGACATAGGGTACATTGGTTCTTTTCCTAGTCTACTGACCTTATGTTAAAAGTAAAAAGTTTAGTTTGTCATGTATTATTTATAATGACCCCTACTTAATGTTGCTGTTTTATCTGCATTACCATAAACCATCTTATATTCTGAAATTATCTTACATGATGTTTAGGTATGCATCTTAAATAGCGTCTTCTTTTTCCAGAATTTGCAAAGAAGTTCACAACTGATACTGAGATGCTTTATATGTAGCGTTTCCTTAATCCTTATGAGCATTTTTTGATATTTTATGGAAGAGAAAACTGAGATGTAGTGAACCTAGGTAATACATTGTCAGTAATAGTAATTATTAATAAATATCTTGCCCAGGATAATAAAAGAATAGTAAAGAATAAAGTAATGGTCACTGGAACTTATAGAACAGTTACTATATTCTGAGTGTTTTCAAGTCTAATAACTTATTTAAGCCTCACAAGGTAGATCCTATCATTGCTATATTACAGATGAGGAAACTGAGGCACAGGGAGGGGGCAAGATTACTTAGCTATAAGTGGCAAGAATGGAACCTAGTTATTCTGGTTTCGGAGCATACTCTATCTATCTATCTGTCTACTTATTTATTTATTTTTGAGACAGAGTCTTGCTATTAGTTCAGGCTGACCTTGAACTCACAGCAGTCTTCCTACCTCAGCAACCCGAGTGCTAGAATACAGGTGTGTGCCACCACGCTTGGCTAAGAGCATACTTTTTTTTTCTTTCTTTCTTTTTTTTTTTGGTACCTGGATTTGAACTCATGACCTCGCACTTGCGAGGCAGTTGCTGTGCCACTGAGCTATATCCCTGGCCATGCACTCTTAATTACTATGCACTACAGCATCTCTAGCAACTTGTAGTGCTAGAATTTTTTATTTTTTATACTATAGGTTGAACCTATGACCTTCACACCCAGGGTTTCACTCTGAACCCCTTTTTCAATTTTTTATTTTAAGGCAGATTCTTGATAAATTGCCCAGGCTGGGCTCAAACATGTGATGCTCTGTCTTGCTCTCCCAAAGTGTAAGGATTACAGGTGTGCTGACCTCATCCATCCCTGGTGTCTTAAAGTCAAGTATATTGGACTCCAATATCTACGCTATTTCTCCTTTACTTTTCTGTCTCCAAAATAGCTTAGACACGTACTGCCTTTATATAATTCGTGTAAGGATAGTAAGTCTTGTATGAAAATTATTCTTGGCGAAATAAAAATTGGTTCTTACGCTGTCCATTTTGTCATTTATTTATATTCTGTCATTAGCTCAAAGCTTGAAGTTCTTTCTATAGGAACTTTTTTCTGTAGTATTTTGTGCGTATATCTTTTACTGTCTTAAATTAGTCCTTTTGACTAGTGATAGGCTTTATTACTAGTGTCAGTTTCAAACTCCATTTAGTTACTCATTTCTGTTGGCTGCCACCTTTGGTTTCCTTAGTACTTCTCCTTTTCTTTGGATTTATATTCCTATGTGACTAGACTTGAAAGATTTAGACAAGCATAGTCCTGGTTTTCAGAAACTTCTTTGCCTGCTTTCTTAGTCTACTTTATTTGCATTCTTTAGTTACTATGTTATCTAAGATCACATGACTACTGCTGTCCTTGCTATATGGCTTGCTTGCTTGCAGTACTGTACTGGGTATTGAGCTACATCTTCTGCCCATTTTTGTTTTTATTGTTATTTTTATTTTTTGAGAGAGGACCCTGCTAAGTTCCCCACATGGCACTTGAACTTGTGATTCTACTTTGTCAGCCCTCAAAGTGCTGGCATTACATGTGTGTGTCAGTATGCCCAGCTTCTGTTTTTGTATTACCAACCAGGTTCCATATGTACTGTCTCCCTGATTTTTGCATTAAATTAAGCATGAAAGTATTCAGATAATCAAGACATAGCTTGTTCATTTATGAATAGAAGGAGTGTGTATTCCTTTGCTATGGTTGCTATAATAAAATGTCACACACTGGGTAGCTTCAGTAGTATTTTCACAGCTGGACATAGTGGTACACTTCTGTAATCCAAGTGGTGGGGAGGTGAGGCTCAAGAGTATCAGGAGTTCAAGCCCACCTGGCTATGTACTAAGTTTGAGGCCAACCTGAACTGTATGGTAGGTCTGTGTCAAAACAACAGCAGCAACAACACAAGGACTATTTTTCATTTATTATCATTATCAAGTATTATGTAAAGTACGTAACTGTGTGCACTATACTTTTATATGACTGACACTTTAGTAGGTTTGTTTGTATCAGCATAAACAAAACCTTTGGGAGTGTTAACCTGTGGCATCACTCAGCAATAGGAATTTTTGGCTCCATTATAAAACCACTGTCATATGTGCTGTCATTGATTGCAGTGTTATTATGCACTGTGTGGCTAGTTGGATGTATGAGAAAGACTGGAATTGGGTGATGTGTTATCTTTCAGTATTGAGTTATTGAACACTTTGGTGTTTTATTCTGAAGAGTAGAATCGTCAATTTTGAATGTGTTCTCAGATAACCACAGTGTAGTCAGTCCTATGTTGTACCTCCACAGCATTAATTTATATACTGTTAAATAGGAAAATAGTATCAGTGTGAGTGGTATGTTCGTTTATGCACAGTTTTCTCTAGACAAGAGGATTCTGAATAATAGGAGTTTGATTTTATATTTCATCAGGAAAAAACATTCAATTCAACTGCTGCATAGGCATATGCCCCTTAACTTGTGTTCCCCCCCATCCCTTTTTTAAAATTAGAAATGATAATTGCCAGTATAGGCTCACTTCTCAGAGAGGTAGTCTATTGGGAACTCTTCCAGTATGGCATTTGCATTTCCTTTTATGACTGTCCTTTTTTTTGTTTTGTTTTGTTTTTGAGACAGGGTCTCACTGTGCAGTTTACATGGCCACATCTGCTGAGTGATGTCTTAGGTTAACACTCTTAATGCTTTTGTATGTATGCTGATACAAACAAACTTACTAAACTATCAGCCATATAAAAGTATAGTGCACTATGTAGCCCAGGCTGGCCTCAGACTTGCAGTGATCCTCCTGCCTCAGCCTCCTGATTACTGGAATTACTGGTGTGTACCACGACACCCAGAAGTTCATTTTAACAACAGTGCTACTAATTTAAATCTCCACCATTGAGGTCCTTTAAGTTTTTGTTTTTACTTCATTGTTTTTGGTACCCTTTTATATGAAATGAGATAACAGTTCAGCTACTTTTACCAGCCTATCAAGAGTTGGTCAGGGGCCAAAGATAATAGCCCAGTGGCACAGTGCCTGCCTGGCAAGCGTAAGGTCCTGAATTCAATTCTTGGTGCCCTGCGAAAAAAGAGTTGTTCACCTTATCTCTGGAGGTCCCAGTCATTGTTTTTGTTAGTGCTGTTAGTTACAAAGTTACAGGGGAAAAAAAACAAAAACAAAAACAAAAAACAAAGTTACAGGAGTATTACATAATCTGCCCTACCATTCTCTCACTCTTTTAGGACTCATTTTTTCCTGAAGCCTTGTTAACTTTTTTTTTTTTTTTTGTACTGGGGATTGAACTCATGACCTTGCTCCTGCCAGGCAGGCGCTTACACCCTTGACTTACATCCCCAGCCCCAAGTCTTGTTACTTTTTTGCGTTGCAGAATGCAGGTTTTCAGGAATATTATATTTATGAGTTTGGGGGTGGTGGGTTTTTGTGGGGCGGGGAACAACGTGTACCAGGAATCAAACTCAGGACCTCACACTTGCTTGGCAGGTGCTGTGCTGTTGAGCTATATCCCTGGCCTAATACTTACATTTATAACTTCTGCAGTAAGAAACTACTTCTAGGGGAAACTGGAACTTTTAAGTTTAAATTTCAGCTTTGCCATATTATTTGTTTCTGAAGGACTTTATAAAGAAACCCCTAGGGCTGGGGATATAGCTCTGTGGTCCAGCGTGCACCTGGCAAGTGCAGGGCCCTGAGTTTGATTACTAGTACCAAAAAAGAAAAAAGGGGGGGAAAAAAAAAGACCAAGGGAGCCATATCTTTTTCTTTTCTAGTGATGGATATTCCATGTTTCAGATGTCAAGCTTCCTGCCCACCATTTTAAAATACAGGAGAATATTAAACAGTAAAAATGTTGTACATTACTGAAACATTATTTTGTGCAGTAAAATCATTTTGTTTTGATGGAGTGGCTTAAAATTAAATGAATTGCTGTGCAAAAGTGTAAGTGTATATTGAATGATATTTGCAAGTTATATCTTGTTTTGTATTTTTGCCACAGTACTGTTGTTTGTTTAAAAAATAACATAGTTCTCAACCTTTCAAAAATGCCTAACAGTATATTGTATTAGTTGCTTAGGTAAAAGCTTCAAATATAAAAAAATTTGAGAAGTTATTGCAGTCAAATAAGAATGCCAATGTAAGCTGGGTGTGGTGGCGCACGCCTTTAATCCCAGCACTCGGGAGGCTGAGGTAGGAGGAGTGTTGTGAGTTCGAGGCCAGCTTGGGCTACAACGTGAACGCAAGGCCGGCCTGAGCTACACAGTGCGACCCTGCCTCAAAAAACCAGGGCCAGCCGGGCGTGGTGGCGCACGCCTTTAATCCCAGCACTCGGGAGGCTGAGGTAGGCGGAGCGTTGTGAGTTCGAGGCCGGCTTGGGCTACAACGCGGTGCAAGGCTGACCTGAGCTACATAGTGCGACCCTGCCTCAAAAAACCAGGGCTGGGAGTTTGGCTCAGTGGCTTAAGCGCCTGCCCTGGCAGGCGCAAGGCTGTGAGTTCAATCCCCGGTGCCGCAAAAAAAAAAAAAAAAAAAAACCAGGGCCAGTAGTTTGGCTCAGTGACTTAAGCGCCCGTCTGACAGGCGCGAGGTTGTGAGTTCAATCCCCAGTGCCGCAAAAAAATAAAAAATAAAAAAGAATGCCACTGTATATAAGTTACATTGAGTTATAGATCTGAACATCTAATCCTTTTCAGTGTGTTTCAGGCAGTCTCACTAAATCAAGGAATTATAAGGAAATATGATAATGTAAAAAAAGAACTCATGCAATAGATGACTATAAAATTTTGTAAATGAGAAACAGTTGTATGAATGGAGAAAAATAGGGTTGGTGGTATAGCTTAATTATAGAGTGCTTGCCTAGAAAGTGCAAGGCCCTAGATTCAGTCCTCAGCACTGTACAATAAACAAATGGAGAGAAATAAATCAGGCTGATGCTTGGAACTATATTGTTTTAGTCAATCACACTCTCACAATAGTATCAACTGGTCATGTGGACCTGCTCTAAATAAGGCAACAAATAGAGAGCTTTGAGCCCCTTGGTGTTAATGTCAGTATTTAAATAATTGAGGCAGTAGAGATGTGGCAGTTGGCAGGCCCTGTTTTTTGAAAGTTTAGTGCCAGCAAGTTCAATGAGACACCTTCTCTCACCCTTAATACTCAAGGAAGGAAATGATCTCTTTTCCTAAGAACAGTTCTAACAGTAAGGGAAAATTAGCTGAAAATTCAGAGCACATTGTACAGTTCAGTATTTCCATAACTTGGAAAATTTAGGGGAGCGAAAGGATCTGAATCGTGGGATGTCAAAATCGTGGGGGTGCTGTAGTTGCATATTGTAACTTCATCAATACTTTTAAAACAAAATTTTCCTGTTTTTTAAATTTACACTCTTTGATATTAATTGCGTTTTGTTTCTCCAGGATCTGAAAAACAAGAGAAAGTATGCCATGTTTTATCATTTAAAACAATGTAACATATAAGGAAGAGTGAATGTGCTCAGTGCATGTTTTTTCCTCTTATATCTTAAGGAAGAGAGAGAAAATCCTTCGAAACGCAGTAGAATTGAACGTGATATAGATAATAATTTGATCACATCAACACCAAGAACAGGAGAAAAGCCAAACAAACAGATATCTCGAGTAAGACGGAAAAGTCAAGTAAATGGAGGTTTGTTAATATTTAGATATTGTTTTACTTAGGTGAAACAGAGATCTTACTGACATGTTCCATATTTGTTTTTAAAAATCTGCTTTAGCAATTTTTTGCCTTATTTTTGTATTCTATTTTATATTCAGTCTTAGTAGCATGAAGTAAAATAGAAATTTATCTTCTAAAAAAATTTTACTTTGAGTTAGAATAAAGGCATAGTAACTATTTAGCATAAAAATGTAAGATTGGGCTGTAGTTATGTAGCTCAGTAGTAGAGCATTTGCCTAGAATTCCTGGAGCCCTGAATGAAGTTCCCAGTGCATGCGCAAGTGCGTGAGCACACACACACCAGTTTATGGATCAACACTTTTACCTGTAATAATTGCATTTCTTAGAGCAGCAATAATTGTGACTTAATTTGAGATATGTACAAAAATTTGTTTCTGGATCATACTATTTGAGGGCTCAAAAGGTACAATACTTAGGTCATTTAATTCAGTAGTTCTCAACTAGGAGTGGTTTTGTGCCTGTATATCAACATCTGGAAACCTTTATAGTTGGCACACCCTATGAAGGGGGATTGCACAAGCATCTAGCAAATAGAAAGGATGCTAGCAAACATACTACAGTGCATAGTACAGCCCATCACAGCAAAGAATTATCCGGCCTAAATGTCAGTATTGAACTTTTCTAATTACTTATTGTATAGCTGAGAAGCTCCTCGAAGTCAACAAGGAGAAAAACATTAAGAACTAGTAGAGAGATGTATAAAGGACAACACTTTGGAGCATAGAGTTATTTTTTAAAGCTGTTTTCAGTAGGACAGCAATAACAGTGTGTTGTGTCCCGTCATCAGTACAGTAATATATTTTTATTATTTGAAGTGACTAGTGTGTTCCAAAAGGAGACTGAAATGGGGCAAGGAGACAAGCAGAGAGAAAGAAACTATTTTAAAAAGTTTAGCCGGGCGTGGTGGCGCACGCCTTTAATCCCAGCACTCAGGAGGCTGAGGTAGGAGGAGCATTGCGAGTTCGAGGCCGGCTTGGGCTACAACGCAAGTGCAAGGCCGGCCTGAGCTACACAGTGTGACCCTGCCTCAAAAAACCAGGGCCGGGAGTTTGGCTCAGTGGTGTACGCGCCTGTCAGGCAGGCAGGCATGAGGTTGTGAGTTCGATCCCCAGTGCCGCAAAAAAAAAAAAAAAAAAAAAAAAGAGTTTAGCAAAGCTGGGCATGGTGGTGCATGCCTGTGATCCAGCATTTGGGAGGCTGAGGCAGAAGGATCTCCATGATTTCATGGCCAGTCTGGGCTACATAAGTGAGTCTGAGGCCAGCTTGCACAACATAGCATGACCCTGTCTCAAAAAAAAAAAAAAAAAAGTTTAACAAAACAGAAGAGAAATGTAGTAGTCACCCAGTTGATTTATTTTTATATTTCCTTTAAAAAAAATAACTGCAAGAATTTTTTTACTTAGAAGGTGCTGGGCATGGTGACTCAGGCCTTTAATACCAACACTTGGGGAGCCGAGGCAAGAGAATCTTCACAAGTTCAAGGCCAGCCTGAACTGCACAGCAAGGCCCTGTCTCAAAATATTTTTTTGCTGTAGTTAGAAGAAACTTACAAATAACTGGTTGTTCTTCCTAATTACACTGAAATGGCACCTCAGTATCTATGAATGATTTTGTTTGTATTTTGGAGGAGGTTGTGCTGGGGGTTGACCCAAGGCCCCGCTCATACTAGGTGAGTCCACTACCACTGAGATACATCCCCAACCCTCATAAGTAATTTTTGACTCTGCTGTAATATTGTTGTCTTCTTCAGTAGAGCTGTGTTGTCTCTAGTCATACAGCTGTCATTCATTAAAAATAGATATGAGGGGAAGTTTTAAGGAGGCAGCATCCCCAAATGCAAACAAAAACAGAATGTTATATTCATGGTTTTGATACTACTAACTTACTTGGTTGCTTATAAGGAATAATCTTCTGCTTCTTCTTCTTCTCCTTTTCCTCCTCCTCCTTCCTTCCTTCCTTCCTTCTTTCCTTCCTTCCTTCCTTCCTTCCTTCTTCTTCCTCCTTTCCTTCTCCTCTTCCTCCTCCTCCTTTTTTGCTTGCTTACAAGGAATAATCTTCCTTCTTCCTTCTCCCTTCTCCCTTCTCCCTTCTCCTCCCTCTCCCTCTCCCTCTCCCCTTCCTTCTTTCCTTCCTTCTTCCTTCTTTCCTTCCTCCTCCTTTTTTGCTTGCTTACAAGGAATAATCTTCCTTCTTCTCCTCCCCCCTCCCACTCCCCCTCCCCCTCCCCCTCTTTCTTCTGAGACAGGGTCTCACTATATAGTACAGGCTGACCTTGAACTCATGGCAATCCTCCTGCCTCAGCCTCTTCATTTTCTTTTGTACTGTGTTAATTGAAGACCTTTTAATGATTTTAAATGTAATTGAACTTTGGAAAAATTTAGCCTTTCTAAATTATTACAAATAAAATAAGATGAAGTGATTTAGAATTGATTCATTTTATGATGTCTTTCTTTTTCTTTTCTTTTTTTTTCCCCCCTTTTCTTCAGCAGAGCTTTGTTTTGTAGTTCAGGTTGGTTTTGAAGGAGAGCAGGCTGGCCTCTTAACTCATAGTGTTCCTCCTCCGTCAACTTCCCCAGTGCTGGGATTACAGGCATGTGCTGCCAGACCTGGCTATTTCATGATCTCTTAATAGTACTTCTAAACATTAACATTAATCAGTTTTCATGATGTGGTTTTGGGGGTGTTGTTTTTCAAATGAATATTTACAACACATTTCTGAAAATGTTTTGTAGATCACAGACTTTTTATTTTTCTTAGAAGCTGGTAGTTATGAAATGACAAATCAACATGTAAAACAAAATGGGAAATTAGAAGATAATCCTTCTTCTGGCAGTCCTCCAAGGACAACGTTGTTGGGGACCATATTTTCTCCTGTCTTCAACTTTTTTTCACCAGCAAATAAAAATGGTAAGTGCAAGCCATTTTTATGTAGTCAAATATTAACTAGAATTTGGATTTTAAAACTGCAGATTTTTGGGCTGGGGATATAGCTCATTGGCATAGCAACTGACTAGCAAGTGCAAGGTCGATTCCTGGTACCAAAAAATAAAAAAGCAGATTTTCTAGTTTCTTTTTAAAGATCTTTTTAAATTTACTATCATATTTTGTCAGTAACTTAGATTTGTTTATAATTTCTTTAAAAAATATCGTTCTGAGCCGGGCGTGGTGGCGCACGCCTTTAATCCCAGCACTCCGGAGGCTGAGGTAGGCGGAGCGTTGTGAGTTCGAGGGCGGCTTGGGCTACAACGCGAGTGCAAGGCCGGCCTGAGCTACACAGTGCGACCCTGCCTCAAAAAAACCAGGGCTGGGAGTTTGGCTCAGTGCCTTAAGCACCTGCCCTGGCAGGCGCGAGGTTGTGAGTTCAGTCCCCGGTGCGGCAAAAAAAAAAAAAAAAATACCTTTCTGAGGCATTTTTTTAAGTGACTGAAACAAATTATGTTTAATCCTGTTGTAATGAACTCTCCTTTCATTACTTGAAAAGCTAGATGATAAACTTTGGACTGGAAGGACAATTATTATTTTTGCTATCTTGAGATGATTTATGTAATACTTAGGAGAAACATTTTCAATATCCTTGGAATTGATTGAAAATCAATTAAAGTGAGCTGTGACCATAAGATTTTTTTTTTAAACCACATAGTTTTTCATCATTTGATGATTTTTTCCCCCTAAGGATTTTTAATCTAAATAGTAATTCAGTTCATTTGAATTTTAGGTAAATAGTGAAACTACCCTAATTCAAATGAATTAAGGTGTTTGAAACAGTTACTGAGCATATGGAAAAGAATCACTAACTGGTTGTTGTCTGGTTACTTAAATTCTAATCTTAAGTATGTGGATAGTGCAATTGTTCTTGGTTTGTTTGTTTGTTTTTGTTTTGTTACTGGGGATCAAACTCATGACCTTGTGCTTACCAGGCAAGTGTTTGAGCTGCTGAGCAAATAAATCCCTGACCCAATAGTGCAATTTTAATAAGATATAATGGTATTAATGTAAAATCAAGATGTCTTCTGGGAAAAAAATACTGTGATACATATTACCACAGGAAAGGACTATAGAGTCCTATAAAAGAAACAAAAAACCACTTTTAACTGTTCAGCCCTATCTGTATCTCCTAGACATATATGAATATATATTAGTATCTTTTTTTTATATTAATATCTTGTAGAACTAGATACTAATGTGTTGGAACTGGTGGCATAAAGGAAAGAGAATAGACTTTGAAGTTAAATAAACTTGTTTTAAAAATCTACCTTTGCCACTCTTTAACCACAGTGCCTGTCACTACTTTACATTCTAGTGCCTCTTAATCTGTGAAATGGAATACTTGTGTTTAAATGTTGGGAGTGTTTTGAAGATTTCAGTTTACACAATATATATTTATTGAGCATCTATAGTGTTCACTGTTAGTTAATGGAGATTTAAAAACGAATAACACATGATCCCTGTCTTTGAGGAATTTACTTCTAATTAGGGGAAGGGTTATGATCCAGGTGTGGTAGCACACGCATATAATCTCAGCAACTTTAGAGGGTAAGGCAGAACAGTTTCAAATTTAAGGCAAGACCACGTAATTTAGTGAGACCCTGACTCAGAATAAAAAGGGCTAAGGATAGGGCAGTGGCAGAGTGCTTGTCTAGTATGTGTTAAGGCCCTTGATTGAATTCATAGTGTTGTCAAAAGAGAAAAGAGAGTAAGGTGTAATTAAATATTTTATAGGTACATTGATAGTCATTGAATAGTGGGGTACTGAAAAGATGGAGTGGTCCTGTCTTCTGGGTATGGGGTTAGTGGGTTACAAGAGGCTTCATAGAAAAGTTGGATTTTTTTTTTTTTTTTTTTTTTTTTTTGCTTTTTGAAACAGGATCTCATTATGCTGTTCAGGCTGGCCTTGAGCTCACTTTGTAGCCCAGGTTGGTCTCGAGCTCATGACGATCCTCCTGCCTCAGCTTCCAAAGTGCTGGGATTACAGGCATGAACCACCATGCCTAACTGAAAAATTGGATTTTGAAAGATGGTAAAGAGGGTTGTATGCACATAGAAGGAATAATGTGAGCAAAGACTGCACAGCAGAAAATAATGTAGCATATTTGAGAAAATGTTGTGTGCACTGAGGAAGGGTAACATCAGGGAATTATGAAGAAGTCAGATTGTAGAACTAACAAGATAAGAGCCAGGCATGGTGGTGCATCTATAATCCCAGCACTCTTAAGGGGCTCAGGCAGGATTATTGCAAATTGGAGCCTAACCTAGGAATCTTTAATGATTTAGTGAGATCCCATCACAAAGTAAAAAAAGAAAAGGCCTAGAAATATAGCTCAGTATAAAGGCCCTGGGTTCAATCTCCAGCTGCCCCTCACTAAAAAAACTAAAACAAAAAAAAACTTTGAGCTTTGTTCTAAGGGGGGGAATGATTGAAAAATTATAAATTGGCAAATATGGTAATATAGTCAGATTTATATTTTAAAAAGATGACTTTGGCAGTAGTGTGTAGATTCTACAGAGACTGGAGACAGAATCAGTAGACTTGCAGTACATATGAGACTTCATTTGTAGTTATAAAAGAGGAAGAATCAGAGAATGTAAGATGGACAAATTGGCACAGATTGGATGTGAAAGAGAAAAGAGATTAAGAAAATCAAGAGTAGAAGATTCAAGAAAGAGAATAAAGTTCCGTGGAAATAATTGGCCAGACTGATTTTTCAGATGCCATGAAACAACCAAATAAAAATATCTAGGAAACAGTTGTTATTCCATTGTGGACCTCAGATTTCTGAGTTTAAGCAGTAGATGATGTTATCATCCTTTGTTAGTGATGAGTTGGAACCAGTGGTACAAATGGCTTATTTGGTTCAGCAGTCCAGGTTAATTTAGGGAAAACATTTAAGGAATGGTAGAATTAAGAGCAGCCAATGAAAGAAATCAGGGAGGAAGCCAGGAGAGACTTCAGTTCATAGATGCCAAAGAATGTGAGACTGTCCAACCCATGGTAAAAAACTGAATAAAAGAAAATGAGCTTTGAAAAGAGACAGCTTAGCTGGGCACGGTGGCACTTGCTTGTAATCCTAGTGCTTGGAAGGCTGAGGCAGGAAGATCATGATTTTAACAGCCCTGTCTCAGTGAAGAGGAGCAAAGAGGAGAGAGAACTGAACCTGTTAATTAGAAAGTCATTTGTTCCTTTGCCAAAACAAATTCAGAGGAGTGCTTAGATTTGAAAGTCCAATATCACTGAATTAGAATGTGGAGTAAGAAAAGAGACAGCACCTGACCTGGCAGCACACAACTGTAATCCCATGAGTTCGAGGCCAGCCTGAACTACATAGCAAGACCTTGTCTCAAAAAACAAAAAAAAAAAGAAAGAAAAAGAAAAAACCACAGCAATAGCACGTTACTTTTATGAAATTGGGTATAAAAGAAAAACTAGAGAAATCACAGTCTCTGGAGGTAATTTTTCTGCCTTAGGAAAGGGTCTTATATTAAGATAAAAAACACAGGAAAGAAAAATGGAGGTTTTGAGAGACTGTTGACAGAGCTGGGATTGAAAGAACAGTAAAAGGATTTAAATTGAAATGAGACAGTTTTTTGGGGTTATTTATTTATTTATTTTGATGCTGAGAAACCTCTAAAGATGTGAACAGAAACATGCTTTGGAGAAAGAGTTGATGTTTGGTAGTTACAGTGCTTTCTTTGAGAAAAGGAAGTGGTTTCATTTACTGAGATAGTCCTGGTGGCATGCTTTTGAAGAGAATAATGAAAGTTTAGAATGGTTGCTCTAGGAAATAAGAAAAACAAGCAGAGAGACACACAGGAGTGTTGAGCACCATGCCATAGACCTCATTAATATTGGAAGGGTTTGTTGGGAGGCTTTTACCCATCTTTTTAATTGTATTGTCGTTCAGTACCCTGAGAAACTGGTTGGTTAGATGTAGATTCAAGAGGGATATCCAAGCATTCAGAAGACTGAGGCAAGAGGATTGCTCTAAGTTTGAGGCTACCCTTGGCTACATCGTGAATTCAAGGATAGCCCGAAACATATAGCAAGAAGGAGCTCTTGACAGAGGAAGGACAAGGAAGCAAGAATGCCAAGGATGCCAATTTAAGAGTGGGTGAAGTGATGTACTATGAAATCTAGTTAAGAAAAGGAGGGAAGAAGCCTCTGGGGGATGTGTTTGGAATAAAGAGACTGACTTTTATCAAGCTTGGAGATCAGATATGATGGGGATATTATAGGTAATTGAAAAGTTGGCAGGTTAGAGGCCGGGGGTTTAAGCTTAGTGGCACAGTGCATGCCTGGAAAATGTGAGGTCCTGAGTTTGATTCCTGGTACTCCCTTCCAAAAAAGTTAGCAGGTTAATATATTTTATATTAAGCTTTAGTATTTTCGGTCTCAGAGGTGAACACATATTTAGTGTTCATGTCCAGTTTATAAGCATAGTAATAATACCTGCCAGCGCGCAGTATGAGTGAAGATAGTTGGAGTTTAACAGGGCAAGAACTCTTGAGGATTAGTTACTGAGATCACCTGTAATAACAGAAAAGAATACTGTATTAAATAAGACGAGAAAACCAGTAGGTAAGGGTTGAGCATCTATGATTGAGGATCCTGGGAGTATAGATAATGGCAGTGAAGAAAAGTGAGGAATCATTTAGCCATGTATCAGACTCAAAAGAACAAGCTTTTGTGGGGGCACGTTAATAGAAAATCAGTTATCTGACAGCAGCAATAGGGATAAATGTCCTTTGATTTAATTAGTATAGTGAATATAGGAGATTAATGAAGCATCAAGGGGGAAAGGTATCAGGAAAAGAGATTTTTTTAAGAGATTAAATTTAAGGTTCAATAAGGAAGTTGAGAATATTGAGGGCTGATTCTGTTACGACATTTGAAAGATTCCAAAAAGAAATGAGTTGGGATCATTTCATAGTGGGAGAATTGGATAATTTCAGTCTTTATTATTGAAATGGGATTTTGCTGATCAGTTATTGTTTGGTTTTTTTGTTGTTTTTTGGGGGGGGGGTTTGGGCACTGGGGATCCAACTCATGACCTCGAAATTAACAGGCAAGAGCTTGAACCGCTGAGCCAAATCCCCAGCCCTCCTTTGTCTTTTAATAAGAAGTTTTTCATAGTTAAGAAAACATTTAGCTCATTCTTGTATAACTATCTCTGGTTGAAAAATTACAGTTGCCCACAATAGCTAAAATGTTTAGTATTTGCATGAAAGAATCAGGAGCTCTTTGGGGATAATAAAGTACCTGCCATGTAGTATGTCTTCAGTGATACTTGCTTGACAGAAGGATTGCTCTGAATTTGAGTCCAGTCTAGGCTACATAGTAAATTCAAGACCAACCTGGACTACAGAGCAAGGCCCTGTCTCAAAGAAAGAAAAAAAAGTTGTAAGCTGTGATTGTTGTTTGACCATAAATAGGTGTTTCTAAACTACTTGAAAACTTAAGAAAAACTATGTATTACTTTACCGTATAATAGTTTTTATTTCTCATTGTTTGAAATGTCCTAAAATAGTGATATCCTCAGCTTTGTTCTTTTGTGAATTATCCATTTAAATAAATTGTGCAGTGGTAATTGTGTTTAGTTTTCCTAGGTATTAGAATTTTCAAATGATGATACTATACTGAATGATGATTTCAGGAACATCAGGATCAGATTCCCCAGGACAGGCTGTGGAAGCTGAAGAGATAGTGAAACAACTTGATATGGAACAGGTGGATGAGATCACTACCAGTACTACTGCATCAACTAATGGAGCAGCTTACTCAAATCAAGCGGTTCAAGTGAGGCCATCGATAAATAATGGTTTAGAAGAAGCAGAAGAAACAGTTAATCGTGATATCCCACCCCTTACAGGTGAGAAAAATTCTTTTTAAAAAAATAACTTTATGAGTAGTTAATAAAAGCATGGTACTGCTGGTTCTTCAGTAAGCTTAAGTTTTTGTTTCTTGAAGTTAAAACAAAACAAACAAAACTTTGTCCCGAAAGTCCAAGTCATTATTTGCACCTGTAGGCCTGAGGGCCCTATGTAGAGGCAGTCTTATACCTTCAGATTTGTTTTATACATAAATGATACCACTACCACCAACCTTGGGGATTTCTATTCCTGGATCTCTTCCTGTATCCTATTGTTACAGCCGAACTCTGGATTTTTTTTTTTTTTTTTTTTTGATCGGTACCAGGGGTTGAACTCACAACCTCGCACCTGCCAGGCATGCACTTAAATCACTGAGCCAAACTCCCAGCCCTATTTTTTGGGGGAGGCCGGGTCACACTATGTAGTTCAGGCTGGCCTTACTCACATTGTAGCCCAAGCCAGCCTCGAACTCACAACACTCCACCTACCTCAGCCTTCCAAGTGCTGGGATTAAAGGCGTGTGCTACCACGCCTGACTCAAACTCTGGATTCTTAAAAAACCCTAATTTAATTGTTGTGTTCCTCAGCCAGTTAACATTGAAATGTTTTTATTTATTTATAAATAAAAACTCATAGCGAGTCTGTCTCAAAAAAAATTAAAATGTTTTTATTTATTTATAATATATTTATTAAATCTGAGAGCTAGTGGTACAAAAAAGTGTAAGATGAAATTATGGCTGAGTGTGGTAGCACATACCTGTAATCCCAGCACTTGGGAAACTGGGCAGAAGGATTGCCTCGAGTTCAGGACCAGCTTGGGGTACATAGTGAGTTCAAAGCCAACCTAAGTTATATAACAAGACCCTGTTGCAAAAAAACAAAACAACGCCAAAAGAGAGAGATGAAATTATGTTCTACTATTCTTTTTTTTTTTTTTTTTTTTTTTTGGCACCGGGGATCGAGCTCACAACCTCGCGCCTGCCTGACAGGCCCGTAAGCCTCTGAGCCAAACTCCCGGCCCTGGTTTTTTGAGGCAGGGTCGCACTGTGTAGCTCAGGCCGGCCTTGCACTCGCGTTGTAGCCCAAACCGGCCTCGAACTCACAACGCTTCGCCTACCTCAGCCTCCCAAGTGCTGGGATTAAAGGTGTGCGCCACCACGCCTGGCTATGTTCTACTATTCTTAAAAGTGAAATAAAACTAAGGATGGGTCATCTTCCTCTGAAATAGAATTTATCGTAGATTTGTTTTCTGTTCATTGTGGTACCAGGTATTTGAGAAAGTCCAGAAAATGTGTATTCATTAAGAAATATGATTTGAACCCATAATCTCAACACTCAGGAGAGTGAGGCAGGAGGATCACCATGAGTTCAAGGCCAGCCTAAACTCATAGCGAGTCTGTCTCAAAAAAAAGAAAGAAAGAAATATGATTTGACATGAGGAACTAGAATAATATAAGTACTTACCTCGAATATAAAAGGGAAAAAATTTTTAAATAAACAGCGGGAAGCTATTTTATTTATTTTTTGCCAGGGAGGAGTCAAGGCAAAAATTCAGGCTGGCCTTGCACTCAGTGATCATCCTGCCTCTGTCCTCCAGCGTGCTGGGATTACAGGTGTGCACCACTACCTCTGGCTATAACCAGAAATATTTTAAAGAAAAAATGTACAGTTGTGAGGCATCTATACAGTATAACCTAATAATGCCATTGTGAAGAGAAAAGCAGCAAATAGAGGAAAGATAGATTTTAAATTCATTAAGTAAAATATTCATACCTTTAACACTATGCACAGAATTTAATACTGAATCTTACAAGTGAATCAGCAATATTATATGATTCTTCTGAGGGTAAAATTTAAAAATTGACTTACCTTTGACCTGTCATTTTATGTTGATTACTTTGCCCTGCATTATAAGGCTAATAAATTGTAAAGTATAAAGTCCAGGGTTCTTGGCTTCTTGTTTGATGCTTGTTCTGTTTTGTGCTGTCTTCATGTTTATTTTTTTTTCAAACAACTGTGAAGATGTAGAAGGTAATTTTTGTGGTTTCTACAGTAGAAAATAGACTGTAGTCGACCCATTTATTCCCCAAACACAAGCACACAATTTTTTGTGATAGGAACTGTTGATATGGATAAGTGAGATAGAAAGTTACTATATATGATAAATATTGTTGAAAGTAAGTGAACAAAGTGACACAGAGTTACATTGTAGTTACTCTGGGATGGTAAGGTTAACAGGTAATATCGATCATGAAAGGTAAATATGAAAACTAAGAAAAGATGAAAACAAGTGCAAAAATACTTTTTCCTAATTTTTTTTTGAGAATGTAGTTAAAGAGAATAAGAAGGCAAGAGGCTGGCTCTGCCATTTACTTAGCTCTAAAATGATGATAAACTGGGTGCAGTGGTACAAGCCAGTAGTTTTGGGTCCTAAGAAGGCTGAGATGGGAGAATCACTCAGTCCCAGGAGTTGAAGACCATCCTGGGCAACATAATGAGACAATTAAAAAGTAAATAAAATGGAAGGTTTTGAAGGTTAAATGTGATGAAATATGTTTCAGTAGTTTCTAGGAACTCAGTAAATTCTTTTTTCTGAAGTTTTAGAAATTTGAAACACTAAAGTAATTGAAAGATAGTTTCCATTATCCTCTGAAATAGTTTCTAGGAACTCAGTAAATTCTTTTTTCTGAAGTTACAGAAATTTGAAACAGTAAAGTAATTGAAAGATAGTTTCCATTATCCTCTGATGCTAATGAACCATTATAGATATAAATTGTCGTAGATTAATAAAGATTCTGCACTATGTCTGATGCGATACATTGGACATACTAGATGACCTTGTCTAAGAAAGTATAAACATATCATTTGTAAAAAGGGTTAGTTTTTATCTTGAAAGACTATTATCCACCAACATTGCATTTCTATAGAGTGATTACAGCAATTTCATTGGGTTCCACCTTAAACTTTTTATCTCTGACATATTACCTGGTTAGCTTGTTAAGGAACCATCATCCTCTCCAATTTACATTAGAATTACTGTTTTAGAAATTTCTCAGCATATTTCTAAAGTGCTATCAATTGACGCAATCTTAGTTCAAACAGAATGAATTAGGTTTACCTCTTCGTTTTAAGACACAGTCTCTCTGTGTAGTTCAGGCTGACCTTGACCTCACTGTGTGGTATAGCCCAGGATGACCTTAAATTCATGATGATATTCCATCTCAGCCTCCCCAGTACTGGGATTACCAGTGTGTGCCACGACACCCACCTTAGAATTGCCTGTTGATTAAAGTTGCTCGTAAGTTACAAATAAGATAAATTTTCTAAAGCAGTGATTTCTTTTCTTTTCTTTTCTTTTTTTTTTTTTTCTGTAGTGGGGATTGAACTCACAACCTTGCACCTGCCAGGCAGGCGCTTACACCACTGACCTAAATCCTCAGCCCTATTTTTTGAAACAGGGTATCACTATGCAGTTTAGACTGGCCCTGAACGTGCTTTGTAGCCCAGGCTGGTCTTGAACTCACAATGATCCTCCTGTTTCAGCCTTCCCGAGTGCTGGGATTAAAGGTGTTTGCCACACCCGGCTTAAAGCAGTGATTTCTATCCAAAGCAGCATTTCTTTATAAGAAAGTGGTTTTGTTTTTTTGTTTTTCCCTCCTGGGTCTTGAACCAAAGGCCTTGTACACTCTAAGCCAGTCATCTACTGCTGAGCTACATCCCCAGCCCAGCCAGACAGCAGAATTTCTTAACTTCTAAAGATCATAGATAGCATTGAAATTCCTGAGAAAATGTAGATACAGTGAGTCTTCAATGGGGTTCATGAACTTTTTTTAAACATGTACATACAGTAAGTCTTCAATGAGGTTCATGAACTTTTTTAAAAAATGTATTTTAACTGATACATAAAAACAAAAATTGTGTATGTTACTGAGGTATTCCCTATAATGATCAATGCGTGCATACACTGTAACTTTTAAATGAGGTTAAACCTTTATCTCTTGAGGCATTTCTCTCTCCTTAGTAGTGAAAACATTCAGAGTCCTTTTTTCCAGCCTTTTGAAATGTATAGCATATTATTGTTAACATTTTCCTTTCGCTTTATTAAATAGCACCAGTAAATCCAGAGAGTGGTTATTCATCAGCCCATGCATATGTGCAGTAGCATCTCAGAACTCCTTGCCCTTAACTGTAGCTTGGTATCACTGATCAGCTTCTCTCCCCTCACTCCCACCAGTCTCTGGTAACCACCACTTAGTGAAATGAACTTCTTTAGATTTTGAATATGAGTGAGGTCATGTTTTACTTGTCTTTCTGTGCCTGGCTTGTTTCACTTAACCTAATGATCTCAAGTTCCATTCATATTGTTACAGATGACAGAATAATAAACTTTGTTTTGTTTTTGTCGTGCTGGAGATCAAATCCAGGACCTTGCACATACTAAGCAAGTTCTCTATTATTGAACTACATCCCAGTTCCTTAGTGGACTTTTTTCTTTTTTTTTTGGCACTGGGGATTGAACTCACAACCTTGCACCTGCCAGGAAGGCGCTTAAGCCACCAAGCCAAACTCCTGGCCCTAGTTTTTTTGAGACAGTGTCACACCATGTAGTTCAGGTCAGCCTTGCACTTGCCTTGTAGCCCAAGCCAGCCTTGAACTCACAATACTGCGTCTACCTCAGCCTCCTGAGTGCTGGGATTAAAGACCCGCGCCACCATGCCCAACTCTTAGTAGACTTCTTAAAGACTATTCTAATGGATCTTAGAACTTAGAACCACATTTGAATCTGTTGTCAGCTTATATTAGCTTGACAACCTATAGGTGCAAGGTGATGTATTACTGCTACAAGAGCACCATTAAATCTTTATAGTTATCACATGTAAACCCTATTCAAATAGTAAATTTTTGTGGAGTATTATTTTTCTAATAACTAATAAATTTTCTCTTAGCTGATAGGGGTCTTCTTTCTAGTCACTGTAGATTGCCATTTTGTCTGTAGGGGTAATTTTTTCTCTTGGATGTTGTTATATCTGTTACTAAGTTTGCTTTTAAATGTTGTTTTCATATTATTTCTGTCTTTAACCTAAAATGCACAGAACCTTTGGAAGATGTTTTATAGAAAGAGTAGAAGTATGTTCTTTCTGGTGAACATTGAGTAGAAGTTAACATTTTCCTTTCGCTTTATTAAATAGCACCAGTAAATCCAGAGAGTGGTTATTCATCAGCCCATGCGGAGGCCACCTATGAAGAAGACTGGGAAGTATTTGACCCGTGAGTTGTTTCTGTGGTTTAAAAATTTTTTCTTTCTTCCCTTAATATTTGAACTTTGTAATGGTGCAAAAAAGATGTGTATTCAGTGGAAAGCTTACTTTGAATTTTGATTTTTTTTCCTGGGCTAGCTGTATGTGGTAGGATAATTTCTCGTAATTCTGGACCAGCTGCAGCCCTCAGTCCATCATGTGATAAGGAAGACAACCAATGCCAGTGTACTTTGTTGCTAAATATTGGTATTTGGTAGGTTAGGTATATTAAATGCATTTTCAACTTCATATTTTTAATTTAAGATGGGTTTATGAGAAGGTAATGTCATGGTAACTCAGGAACATCTATTTATAAAGAATGTTATCTATAGGTAATTACTTTTACTGAGTTATGTAGATTCAGTTTGTATGTTTCCACTTTTACATACATGTTTTGTGAGTTTAGTTTACTTGGTTAAGTGTGCTTTACTTAAAGATTTTTAAATAGGCTGAATTTAATATTATACTTTATAAAGAAATGTTGAAATTTTCATAAAATTTGATTTATAGCTATTATTTCATCAAACATGTTCCACCACTGACAGAAGAACAACTAAATAGGAAACCTGCTCTTCCATTGAAAACAAGAAGCACACCAGAATTCTCCCTAGTTTTAGACCTGGTAAGTATGTTAGCTATCGCAGTAGAAAGAAGAGAAATTCTCTTTTAAAGTAACAGTTTAAATACCTAAAAGAATACAGAGAAAGCTGATTGAGTGGTGCATACCTGTAATCCCAGCATTGAGGGAGACTGAGACAGGAGGACCACAATTTTGAGTCCCACCTGAGCAACTTTGTGAGACCCTGTCTCAAGATAACAAAAAGGATACTGGGTGTGGTGCATGCCTGTAATCCGTGTAATCCCAGCACTCAGGAGGCTGAGGCAGGAGGATTGTTTTGAGTTCTAGAACAGCCTGGGCTACAAAGTGAGCTCAAGGCCAGCCTTAACTGCATAGCAAGACACTTTCTCAAAAAAAGCCCCCCCCCCAAAAAAGGCCTGGGGATCCAGCTCAGTGGTAGAGTGCCCCTGGGCTCAGTCTTTGGTACTGGTGGAAAGAAAGGAATATGAATGAATGAGTATCTATCACACTTCGTATAAATATATCCTAGATTTACCAGAATGCCTTCAAGTACAGTTTAATGCTAGAATCTCCAGTTTAGTTTGGGTCAGGTATTATTTTTGAGAATACATCAGGCTTTCATTTTATTTTTGCATTCCTAGAGATCAGACCCACATGTGTTAGACATGTGCTGTACCCCAGCCTGTGATTTGCTTTTATCTCCCAAGAAATTCTAATTTTATTTCATTAGTAATATGCCTGCATTTTAGCTTCCCTCTGTTTTGTCAGGCTCCCATATTTCCCTGAATGATTAAATACAACTTGAGTCTGAGCGAGTTAACTGCAATACCAAACTCTTTCCTGTTTTTATTTTTACACATTATCTAATACCAGTAAACCATTAATAACATCAAAGTGATCAACTTTTAATCTCTTCACATAGGCTACTAAAGCCTCTCTGATTTAAAATTTGTATTTAAGCCGGGCGTGGTGGCGCACGCCTTTAATCCCAGCACTCGGGAGGCTGAGGTAGGCGGAGCGTTGTGAGTTCGAGGCCGGCTTCGGCTACAACGCGAGCGCAAGGCCGGCCTGAGCTACATAGTGCGACCCTGCCTCAAAAAAACCAGGGCTGGGAGTTTGGCTCAGTGCCTTAAGCGCCTGCCCTGGTAGGCGCGAGGTTGTGAGTTCAATCCCTGGTGCCGCAAAAAAAAAAAATAAATAAAAATAAAATAAAATTTGTTTTTAATTTTTTTGGTACCAGGAATCAAACTCAGGACCTTGCACTTGCCAGACAGGTACTTATGCTGCTGAGCTATGTTGCCAGTCCTACAGTTTATATTTTAGCTGGGTGTGGTGACACATGCCTGTAATTCCAGCACTTGGGAGGTTGAAACAGGATCTGGACGAGTTCAAGGCCAACCTGAACTACATAGTGAGACTAATTCAAAAAAAAAAAAAAAAAAACATGGAATCAAAAAGCTGTGATCATTCATGCTTCATTTTAATTTACAGGATCTGGACGAGTTCAAGGCCAACCTGAACTACATAGTGAGACTAATTAAAAAAAAAAAAAAGATGGAATCAAAAAGCTGTGATCATTCATGCTTCATTTTAATTTACCTTAAACACATTGGAAATTTTAAGGGTAGTGATTAGCAGCTTTAAAAAAAAAAAAACCTGGGTGTCGGGGTGCACACTTGTAATTCTAGCACTCTGGGAAGCTGATGAGGAAGAACGATCAAAAGTTGGAAGCCCAGTTTGGGCCACTTAGTAAGAGCCTGTGTCAAAAATTTTAAAGGGGTTAAAGATTTAGCTGAGTTCAAAAGTCTTGGCTTCAATTCCCCAGTACTGGGGTGGGGGTGGGGAGCCTGTCACTTAATTACTTACTACTAATGGAAGCCTTGCTTTTGTTTTTAAGCATTTATGACTTGAGAAATACAGTTATTTGCATTTAAGAAGTCTTGAGAAAACAGGATTTGGTTATCAAAAATAAGTTTTCATTAACTATTCATTTATTTTATTTTATTTTTTTGCTGCACCGGGGATCGAACTCACAACCTTGCACCTGCCAGACAGGTGCTTAAACCATTGAGCCGAACTCCCAGCCCTAGTTTTTTGAGGCAGGGTCGCACTATGTAGCCCAGGCCGGCCTTGCACTCGCGTTGTAGCCCAAGCCAGCCTCAAACTCACAACGCTTTTCCTACCTCAGCCTCTGGAGTGCTGGGATTAAAGGCGTGAGCCACCATGCCCATCTTATTTCATTCACTATTTAAACAATATAGATGAAAGGTATTCGTGATATACTGAAACATATTATAAGATTCTTTAATGGAAAGTTGAAGATAATTATGTAAGAGAGGCTAGGGGAGTATAGCTCAGCGGCACAAGCGCCTGCCTGGTAAGCATGAGGTTGTGAGTTCGGTCCCCAGTACCCTTCCCACAAAAAAGAAAGAAATTATGTAAGAATATATATGTATATATCTATACACACATACCTATATTATGTGTATGTATGAATGATTAGGTTCTAAACTTACATTTGCTAAGTGTAAAAAATACAGTATATATGTGACTTTAATAGAAAACTGGCACCTGCAGAGCTCAGCAGTGATTTTCAAACCTGAGAAATACATCAGAATCACCTGAATAGCTTGTTAAGCCGAGGATTGCTGAGTTCCATTCCCACTGAGTTTATTAATATCAGAAATGGAGCTTGCTAACTGGATTTGAATTTCTGATTAGTTCCCAGATGATGGTGATGCTATTTACTGGTCCAGGGACTACTGTTACATCTGAGATTAAATGACTCCTATTCTAAATTGCTGTACCACATATAATAATATATGAATGTAAAATTCTACTTGCAAATGGATACTTTCATCTTTTTTTGTAACCATGATTACAAAATAAAGTTATTTATTATTTGACAGTTCTTTTAATATAGTTTCATTCAACATATATTTTTTATTTTAAGGATGAAACACTAGTGCACTGTAGTCTAAATGAGCTAGAAGATGCAGCACTTACTTTTCCAGTCCTTTTCCAAGATGTCATATATCAGGTAATTAAAAATTTTTTTAACTTGACTTTTGGCCTTTTAGGTCACATTTTAAGCCAAAAAAGAAAAAAGAAAAAAAAATCATTTTTAATGTGTTGTTCAGTGTGTTTTTCTGTAGATTTCCTGATGGATTTTAATGGTTGGTTAACACAAAATAGCATTCATGCTAGTTAGTTACATAAAGTATTAATCTGTTAACAAAAGAACACTAACTTTTCTTACCCAGTGTTATCTGCTAGTTTCATAATCTGTTTGCCAGCAGGTGGAGGCAGGAGCACTGATACAGATCCTTAAGAGGAGCATGCCTCAGGTTATAACACCTGGTGGTGTTGTCCCCCCCAACCGACCCCCCAGTTGTAATTAATATAAAGAAAACTCATTCCTTGTTGGTCATTTTAATTTCTGATAGCAATATCATCTGTAAAGTTCCAGTTTAATAGGCCTACTTTATATTAATCACAAAAGTCTAGGATACTCTACTAGTTACTGTTTTACCTAGAGTTTGGTATTTCTCTCATCTGTGTGATGGGCAGGGAGCCATATTCTATATATATAGTTAAGATTTCATTGTGGGTTGTGTGTGTTGGTCATATTTTTAAAGACCTCTTTGTTCTAAAGATTTATTAAGTGAAAAGTACTTTTCCATATTGGCTGTTCTGTTATTTAATTAGTATTATATTCATGTGTACCAGTTGTTGAAAGATTGGGGAAGGGTCAAAAGAGTTGTTTATCACAAGGAAGCCAACCTTAGGATTAACTACATAGAGCCACAAAGCATTTACCATAATGAAAGGGTTTTATGGTTGTTTATGTGCTCTTCATAGTTAGAATGTGGTTATAGTTTTCTTGGCAGATTTTAGTTGCTGTCTCACAGGAATTAGAAGATTTCACAGTTAAATAGAAGTTTGTGTTTCAGGGCTGCTTTACCAAATTTCTCTAGTAATGAGTCATGAGAATATTTTAGCAGTAATTGTCAGTTCTCATTTAATGTAGGTAGGGATTAAAGGCATGGTAGTATCTGAATGCTATATTCACCTCCCTTTTATGTAAACTAATTTTATTTTAGTCATAATAATCAGGATAAGCCAAATACACATAAAGGATTTTAAGATGTTTCGGTTCCCTTTTAAATGGTTATTATTTGGTTTAAGGCAATTTTTTTTGTTAAAACATTCTTTACCAAATTGGTTATTCTTGTTTATTGCCCATCAAAGATGGTAGTTTTTTGGCAAATGTAAATAGTATAGTAATAATTTAGTTTTCACTGTCTAGCTCAATAATCTGGTTGGTATTTTGTTGTTTAGTTGTTTTTTTTTTCAAGATAGTGTTTGAGAACAGTGGCTTTAGGACTTTGAGTTTGGAAAGGAAACGACTTGAAAAATATAGGTAAATAATATAGGTAAATAATGATTTGGAGATGACTTCTTAAGCTTCCAAATTTGAAAATAACTTCCTTCAGATGGTTTTGGGTCTGTTTATGTAATTTTTAATAGCGAAGTAAGAAACCTGGAAAGTTAGGGCCATAAAAATTGAATCTTTTTCTTATTGCTCCCACCATTTCTGCTTTAACTCTTTATCTTTTTAAAAGTTCTTATTATTTTAATGTGGCTGTGGATCGTTGTCTTATTTTGAAAAGGCTTATAGCAGTACATGTTGAGTAATACTTTACTGTACCTACCTCTGGAATTCTAAGAACTCTTTATATTCTACATTTTGAAACGGAAACTGAAAAACAAATTATTTAAACCATAATGATCAGAAAGTTTGAATCTTAGAAGCTAAAGAGTGATGGTTCTATTTTAATACTATGATTTATGTACTACATCAAAGACAGAGTTTAGTTCACGTTTAGTAAATTTTTTAGTGTGTCCATAGTTAACATTGAGTATATTCCCTTGGATTTCTGGTTTTTGGCATAGCCAGACATTCTCTCTGCTTTTTAAAAAAATTACTGAAAAAATCTTTAGGTTAGGGTTTCCCTAGTTTTTTCAGACCAGCAAGCTCCCTTTAAACAGGGAATGATGTCTTTTAAACTTTCAGTGGTGTTGTCTCCATCTACTGGCAAAGAAGAAATATACACAAGGGTCTGTGATGATCTAAGAGATATTGGAGAAACCACATTATTAGGTAAGATGTAACTTAAATATTTAACCACTATACTGTAATGTGGCCCACTTAAAGGTAGAAACCTGTAAAATACTGTATATACTCTTTATTTTAAAAATTTGAGGTAAAATTTACATGACATGAAATTAACTATTTTTTAGTGAATACATATTAAATATGTCAGTTCCATAATACTATATTCTGTCTTTTGTCCTCTCCCCATGGCCCCTTTCTTTTTCTGTTAAGATAGGATCAGATTCTTTATCTGAGTCAAGGCCAGATGAGACCTACTTTGTTGTTGTTTTTGTAAGGTTGTTATGGTTGACCCATATCTAATTCTAATTCTACATATCATTTCTCTCATTTTAAAATAATTTAAAGGGTAAATTGCAGTACATGTATCTTAATAATCTTCTGTATATAGAGTTGGCAGACTTTTGGTATAAATGGCCAGTAGTAAATATTTTAGGTTTTGTGGTCTTTGTTGCAGTACTTTTTCTGCCATTGTAACATGAAAGTAGCCATAAATAAAAAAGCATGGCTATGTTTCAGTAAAACTTAATTTACAAAAGTAAGTGGAGGGCTGGATTTAACCAGGAGGCCTTAGTTTGCTGATGTATGGTCTAATAATTATCAGAGTATATACAGTAAATTTACATACTCATTCTAAATGGAAGCAAGTAATCAAATGCTCATCAATATTTCTGTTACCATATATAGAAAATATAAATTAGATCCACAGAAATCTGGTTGTGAACTTTCCTAATTTTTACCCCCAGATCAGAAATTGAGGGAAGTTTGAAGTAGCCACTACTTGAATTTAAATATTGCCCACCTAGCCAGGTGTGATGGCACACGCCTGTAACCTCAGCACGGGATGCTGAGGCAGGAGGACAACTGTGAGGCCAGCCTGGGCTCCAAAGTGAGTTCAAGGCCAGCCTGAATGGAATAGGGAAAAACCCTGTCTCAAAAAGACAAAACAAAAAACAAAAAAAAACCCTGAAAACAAATACAGGCCAGGGATATAGCTCAGCAGCATAAGTGCCTGCCTGGCAGTCACAAGGTCCTGAGTTTGATTCCCAGCACCAAACCAACCAACCAACCAAATGCATGTTGCTTAACTTCATGGTACATACTCTTAACTTGATTGATAAGTAGGAATAAACTTGATTAATGAAAGTGTTAGAATTTTTGAGCAGGTGGATTATTGAAGTCTATATTTTGTACATGTTTGAATTTCATTTCATTAGGGAAATACAAATGTAAAATATTCATCTCAAAAGTTAATGTACTAACACTACGTGGAGTAAACAGGTTACAGTTTCTAGTATGCAGATTACAGTCATTTGAATGAAGAACTAACTTTAAAATAGGGTATGGCACGAAGGCCAAATGTATAGATTTTTCTTTGAATTGATGTTTTAACTACGTTTTTTCCTGAAAATTATTTTCTAAGTAGTTATTTGGGGAAACATTTATTCATAAAATGGTAAAAACGGAAAAACCAGTGCATGATCACTTCCAGTGCACATGTTTAATCTGTATATTTAGTTTATATTGACACATTTTCAGGAAATCCATTCTCATGGTGTTACTCAGTTAAGAGGTCTCCACTGTATTTAGTTTCTGTTCCTGCAGATCCACCAATTCAAGACTGTAGGTCATCTCACTCCCTCTTCCATCCAGAAGATGACTTCTATCCACAAGCAGGACTGAATCAAAAGACATTTTTCACTTAGCTCTTGAGCTGAAACACCTCCTCAATGACCTTCCTCTATCTCCATCAAGAACTGGAGCTCAATTTTTTGAAGATGTAATAGAGCTACTCAGCCCAAACGTGGCTGTTTGAAGACAAAAAGAAGATACCTCATATGTTTCACCACAGTGCAGCCAAACGTAACTGTGTTGTCCAACTCCTCAATTCTGTAAAGTATGGCAGGGGAATCTGATTTTTTGATTGTTCACCAATAAGACTTTAGCCAGTCAGTGGCTTTCTGAAGATCAGTAAAATCAACAGACTTTGGGTCAGCTGTCCAGAAATCAGATTGTGGTAAGCACTCAAGGAGAGAGATAGGATCTTGTAGGGAGCTACTTATACAGGGTGCTTTGTTTGATTGATAAAGATTCCTTTTATGGGAAGAGTTGGGCGGGGGAGGTGGGTGGGCTGCTCCATGGTTAGCAGAGTTCATCCTCTTCCTATTATTATAGTTTGTTTCTTGGAAATTTTATATAGCTTAGGATTATTTTTGTACCACAAAATGAGAATCAGAGGGTCAGTGGTTTCTGTCTTTTCTACATACTTTACTAGAAAAGTTTAACTTTTTTTGCTCCATGAAGAAAATCATTTCATTTTAGTGAAAAATTTTGTAGTACAAATCTGATTTCATTTTCTAGTTCCACAAATTCTGACATACTACCAAGAAAATTTTAATTATTGAATTTCATCAAACATAATTTTGTTGTACAAAAGTAGTATGTATAAGTATGTTCATGCCTAAATATAATATTTGGAGTTGTAGACACTTAGTATTGAGGATAATTAATTAGTATGGAACAATATTTTGATAGTTGCAAATAATAAAGTATTATGGAGTAATTTTAGGGTAATTTTCCAATCCTTATTAGTAAGTATAGTTAATCACCATTAATTTTTAGATTAAAAAAAGATTATAGTTCTGTTCATCACACACACAAAAAAAACACGTATTTCATGGGAAAGTGTTGTCTTAAAACATGTCTTTCAAAATTAGGAGTAAGCCGGGCGTGGTGGCGCACGCCTTTAATCCCAGCACTTCGGGAGGCTGAGGTAGGCGGAGCGTTGTGAGTTCGAGGCCCTGCTTGGGCTACAAGGCGAGCGCAAGATTGGCCTGAGCTACATAGTGTAACCCTGCCTCAAAAAACTAGGGCCAGGAGTTTGACTCAGCGGCTTAAGCGCCTGTCTGGCAGGTGCAAGGTGGTGAGTTCGATCCCCAGTGCCGCAAAAAAAATTAAAATTAAAAAATAAATAAATAAAACTTTATGCAGCTTGGACTCTTAAACAGATTTCCCTCTCTGTCACCCTTCCCTTCGTTTTTGGAGACAGGGTCTCACCATGTACTCAACTTCGTAGCCCTAACCTGGTCTCAAATTTGTGATCCTCCTTTCTTTGCCTCTTAACTGCTGAGAGCACAGGCATGTGTCACTAGACCTAACCGCTAAAAAAGAAAAAGCCCCTTTCAAATGAAGTCTTTAATAGAGTTAAAGTTTTACACATATTTTGTTTTATTTCTATTTATTTTGATGTTTTAATATTAATCTGTTCATCCCCAGATTCATCCACCTGTAAATACTATCCTCACACTTATAATTAATCCCAGCATTTTGGAAGGTGGGGCAAGAGGACTGTGAGTTTGAGCCTAGTCTGGGCAACCTAGTAAGAGTGTCTCAAAGGTGGGGTCATAGTTTAGTGGGAAGGCCCTGGATTAAAAGAACAAAATAAAACAAACAATACCTGTCTACCTCTTACTGGAACTTTATGAAACCAAAACATGAGTAAAACAACTCAGTGGGCTATGAGGATGAAGCCTCTATGAGCCTACCTGAACAACTTTACTTTCCTGGATGAGGTTTGGGTTTTGTCACTCTGCTCTGATATTGATGTTAAAATATTAAATTAATTGGGTAAACTATCAACTGAGAGTCATTAACTTCCCTCTTCCAAAGTAATAGATTACAGTGGTGTCTTAGTGCACAAACTTATTTTTGCTCTACAATTTTGGAAAAGATGGCCACATTTTTGTTTGTGTGGGGAAGATGGCTGTGGTCATGTTTGTCCCCTGATGCAGAGTTTGCAAACAAAAACAAAATTTTACCAGACACTTCTGTTCATGAACCAAACAGTTTGCAAGCCAAAATGTTCATGACTGCTGTATAGGTGTAGGACCTCTTGGAATTGAGGTTGTCCAATTCTGCCCCGTAGAATTGTACTCATTTTAACTGTTCTCCTTACTGGTTACTTTGAAATAGTGGGGTGGATAATAATAGTAGGTAACAGCTATTGGCACTTTAAATGTGCTAAGCACTATTCTGAATGCTATGTATGTACTAACTTATTTCTCACAGTAGCACTGTGAAATAGGTACCATTATATCTCTTTCATAAATAAGCAAACGAAGATGTGCAGAAGGGTTGTCAGAGCCACTTGTATACCTATGTATCTACCAATTGCAAATAACATTTCATTATTCACAATCCCCAGCCTTGTATATTTGCTTTGCTTTAATTCTTTTTGCTAATTAAATAATAGCACTCACTAATCATCTTCTTGTTTAAAGGAAAAGGGTCTCCCTTTGTATTCTAGGCCAGCCTTAAACTTGTTATGTAGCCCGTGCTCATCTCAAACTCCCACTCCTTAACCTCCTGCTCCAACTGTGTGTCGCTTAACTGTGTGTTGTCGTCCCTGCCATGTCCCCCTACATGACTGAACCTATAGCCCTGTATATGCTTAAGCATGCACTCGACCTCTAGCTGTATCACCAGTCCTTGAATTTACCATTTTTAAACCTGTTGCTATTATATATCAGTAAGTTCAAAAGATAGCATAGAGTATCAAAAAGGTTTCTTTGCTAATATTGGAACCATGTTGTCAGGGTTTAAAATCAGTTTAGAAATATTTTTCTTACAAAATCACATGTAAGATTTTTTTTTTCCTAGGGTTTTGCATACAGTTTGAAACTGTTTATCTTTAAGTAGGATTTTTTTATTTTGGGTTTTCCATTGTTAATGATATAGATCAAACTTTGATAATTAATAGAAGTTATTCAGCTGATTTAAATGAACTTTACTACAGTATTTATAATGAACTTGTAAATGAATTTATATATTAGGACTACTTTTCATTTAGTCTAGTTCTGTTAACCATTAGTGGCCTATTACTATCAACACACATTTAGGAAATTAGAAACTGTCAGATAGTCAGGTAATGCTAATGTACTATTAATGTAACAATAAAAAAAATATATATCCAGTGTTTCATTTTTGTTTTGATTTTTGAGACAGGGTCTCACCGTGTAGTTCAGGCTGGCCTTGAACTTACTCTGTAGCATTCGGCTTGCCCCAAACTTGCTGTGATCCTCCTGCTTCAGCCTCCTGAGTGCTGGAATTACAAGTGTGCGCCACAAACCCAGCTCCCAGTATTTCTGTTTAAGATTTAAATTTCAGTAGCAGAACAGGTTATACAAAACTAGCTTTTATTGGTATTTTGCAGATAAGACTCTAATCAATTTTTACTTTTAAACTTTGGCTTAAGGACTGAGGATGTAGTACAGTGGTAGCATGTACATTTGGTTCAATCCATAGTACTTCAGGGGAGAACAAAACAGAAGAAAGTTTGGCGTAATGAACGTATTTACATATTCCTGTCTTCTGGTAGTAACCAGATTTGTTTTTGTTTGTTTAGTTTGGTTTGGTGCTGGCAGTCAAACTCAGGACTTTGCATTTGCCAGGTAGGCATTGTGCTGCTGAGCTGTATCCCCTGCCCAGTAGTCAGATTTGTATGTGTACATCGTAATTGTTTCTTATGATAGCACTAAGGCTTTTTTTTTTTTTAAAGGTAGGGTCTCACTGTGTAGTTCAGGCTGTCCTTGAACTTTTGATTCTCCTGCCTTCCAAGTGCTGGGGATTACAGACATACACCACCACATCCAGCTACGTCATTATTTAAAATTTATGATTTATTTTTCAAAATTGTTTTATTTAGACCCAGGGATGGTGGCACATGCCTTTAATCCCAGCACTCAGGAGCCTGAGGTAGGAGGATCGCTGCAAGTTCAAGGTCAGCCTGAAATACATAGTGAGACCATGTCTCAGTAAACCAAAACGGACAACAGAACCCAAAATATATTTGGTTTATTGAGAAACATTTTAAACTCTTTGTAGTATAGATAGAATAGTTACTGTAGATTTGGAAGTAATGCAGTGAATCTTTTGATCTATTAAGACTGCCTAGTTTGAGCCAGTCGTGGTACCACACGCCTTTAATCCCAGCACTCGGGAGGCTGAGGTAGGAGGAGCGTTGTGAGTTTGAGGCCAGCTTGGGCTACAGCATGAGCAAGGCCGGCCTGAGCTATATAGTGCGACCTTGCCTCAAAAAAAAAAAAAAAAAAAAAAAAATAGGGTTGGGAGTTTGGCTCAGTAGCTTAAGTGCCTGCTTAGCAGGTGCAATATTGTGAGTTCAATCCCCGGTACCCACACACCCACACACACACACAAAACTGCATAGTTTAAAGTTGTAAGTTTGAAGGTTGGTTGGTAGAAAATGGGAAGTAAGCTGGGCTTCGTGGCACATGCCTTTAATCCCAGCACTTGGGAGGCTGAGGTAGGAGGAGCGTTGTGAGTTTGAGGCCGGCTTGGGCTACAACGCGAGCACAAGGCCGGCCTGAGCTACACAGTGCAACCCTGCCTCAAAAAACCAGGGCCGGGAGTTTGGCTCAGCAGCTTAAGCGCCTGCCCTGGCAGGTGTGAGGTTATGAGTTTGATCCCCGGTGCCACAAAAAAAAAAAAAAAGAAAAGAAAAGAAAAGAAAAAGAAAATGGGAAGTAAGCTGCTCAAGTCAAGAATTTTTGAGAGTAAGTTAGAAGAAAACCGGAGATAAAGGCATTGGTGGAATAGGTTGTAAAGCATTTAGAGGTATGCCTATAGGTACATCCATATGTTTAGGACTTAACACAATGAGTAATGATAGTCTCAAGAATTAAACTATGTACTGTTTATACCTTTATTTGTTTATACTGGACATTATTTAATGCTTCTTGACTTGTATATATCTCTGCTCAGATTTAATATATCAAATGACTTAGACTCTGCTGGTCTTGTGTCTTCATCTGTATTTGTTTCTAAGATTTGCCTTTGTATCACATGGCAGAGCCCCATGTGGCCCTAACCTCCAGACTATTCACTGTTATTTTGTTGTACTTTTCTATTTTTTTTTCTTTTTTACTAACAACTTCAGTTTCTCATGAAACACCTTTATATTCAAATAGTGAGTCTGCCGGGTGTGATGGCACACGCCTGTAATCCCAGCACTTGGGAGGCTGAGGCAGGAGGATTGTTGCCAGTTTGAGACCAGCCTGGGCTACATAGCACAAGGCCAGCCTGAACTGCATAGTGAGACCCTGTCTCAAAATGACTAAAATAAAAATAAAATAAAATAAAATAAAATAGTGAATCCAAGGGTAGGAACTCTTGTAGTCAACAGTGATTCTTTCTGTTCTCATAGCATGGAAACACTCTTGGAATATGTTCTGTCATCTTTAGTGCCACCTTTCATCTAAGGTAAACATGTTTTGAAAGCAGTTTCAAATTTCAAGATGTATGTTAGAGTTATAGCTTAGTTTTAGGGCATTCGTCTAGTGTGCAGGAGACCCTGGGTTTGATCTCCAGCACTGCAGGGAGGGAGGGAGGGAAAGTAAGTAAATATGTTATTTAAATATAGTAGAATGCATGATTAAGTTATACCTTTGACCTAGTCTAGAAGTCACCCTGCGAATTGGAAAATATCACTTTTGTTGACAAGCACTGTACCAGTGAATTAAACCCCCAACCTGAAAATGTCACTTTTGAACACTGTTCTACTTTTTATTCTTGGAAAGTACAGTTTAAATGAAAGTATTTTTCTGCAGTTAAAGTGTGTTACAGAGAGAGGAATCAAACAGAGACTCTTAGTTTACAGAGGAAGTGATAAGGATATTAAAAATAAAGCATTTATGCAGAATGATATATTTTTGGTTATTATAGAGCTATTTTTAAAAGATAAATTTTTTTACCAATAAAATGTAATGTTTTTAAAATCTGTTGTTAGCCGGGCGTGGTGGCGCACGCCTTTAATCCCAGCACTCGGGAGGCTGAGGTAGGTGGAGCGTTGTGAGTTCGAGGCCGGCTTGGGCTTCAACGCGAGCGCAAGGCTGGCCTGAGCTACATAGTGCGACCCTGCCTCAAAAAACCAGGGCCGGGAGTTTGGCTCAGTGGCTTAAGCGCCTGCCAGGTTGTGAGTTCAATCCCCGGTGCCGCAAAAAAAAAAAAAAAAAAAAAAAAAAAATCTGTTGTTATTTGGCTTACCAAACAAACATGGTATGCTTGGTTTTCAGTCAAGGCTGCAAACTATACCAAATATTTTAGGACAGAACGTCAGAATTAGTTAGAGCCACTATTGTTACTTTTTTAATATCTCATCCTAAATGTTATGATTGAATACTGACAGTTTGGTTATTTTTATTTGCTAGGAAAGGTTATGTGGCACACTTTGTTTTTGATTTTTTTTTTATGGAACTAAGATCAAATGCCTGACTAGTGAGAGTAAAAATAAGAAATCTAGCCCAGACAAGTGGTTATATTTAACATAGTGATAATCATTCAACAAATGCCTTCTGTAAGTGTTTAGTTTAGATAATTCAGTAGTGTTCTTGTGTAGTCATGTAGGTTTGCTTGTTTCTATTTGTCTGTATTGTCTAACTTCAAGCAGTTATGTTTCACTTGATTCTCATCAGATGCCTGCTCTATATTTGGCATTGTCTTATGTCTCTTGGTCTTCGTAAAATATAAAAATTAGTAATACATTGTTCCTGCCTCTGAGTGCACACTTTCTCTGTCTTGCTCTAAAACATTCCTAGAAATGAGATTTTCGTCATAGGAACATTTTTGTGTTGATGCCACAATTAAACACTACTAAACATAAATTTGATTTGTAGCTACCACGTTCTCCCCCCCTTTTAAATGAAAATTCATTGCATCTGGAAATACTTGTTATTCATAGTATCGGAAGTTACAGTGTTTTAATGGAGTACAGAATTTTTCTTCTAATAAAATTTTACAAGAAAATGGATAATTTATAGGGGCCAGAATCTTTGGTAAATAGTTTTTGGTGGTTGCTCATAGCTCATTTCTGTGCTTTTTGAATACTGGAGTCTATAACAGGAACAATATTAAATGATAAGGGGTAATAAGATAACATATAAGGCAGTTCTTTGGGTGTTGTAGCCTTGTCTGATGTTGATCAGCATGTTTTGAGAACTGGTTTGTTTGACTGTTACATACTTTTATAATCTCAACCCAACAGTGCAAATTTAGATGTTACATACCAATTATTAAATGTAGAAGATTCTGAAAAATTGTGGTATTTAAACCCACCAATCCAGACTTTTTCTTGAATATTTTTACTTTAGTAGAAATTTGAAAGAAACCTATGTGTAGCAGGTGATTGTTGAAAGGAAATTCTGAGTATTTATTGAGGAAGGTCATCGAGACAGGTCAAATAGAGGCGACACACAGCCTGCCTAATAATTGGATGGACGCTACCTGACTGGAAGATGGAGATGATTGGTGGATCAAAATCTCAGAGGGGAACCTACTATGTCTAGTATAAATGTTTATTAAAGTTACATTTCAGTGAAGTATTGTATGCTTTTTTATTTAACTATAAAAAGTGAAATGATCACTTGTAATAATTATTATCATCCCATTAAAAGATTGCTTTAAGTAACTTCTTGTATGTGAAATTTGATTTGAGTGATACTTACTAAACATTTCTGTTTTTTAAAATGCCAAGTTTTAAATTATACCCAAACTTAAAGCACAACTCGCCTTAAAATAACTGGTTCCCATTTTATGTTTATTTGCTAAAAACTGTCTTTATGTTTTTCCAGGTTTATGTGAGATTAAGACCATTCTTCAGGGAATTCCTGGAGCGTATGTCTCAGATGTATGAGGTAAATGTGCTTAAGCTAATTACATATGTGTTTTTACTTTGTTCATATAATAGCCATATTTAGATCATGTATAATGATTACTTCTTTTTCTCCTGAATTTGTAGATCATTCTTTTTACTGCTTCTAAGAAGGTGTATGCAGACAAGTTACTGAACATACTAGACCCTAAAAAGCAACTGGTCAGGTAAATTTAAGAAGTAGTAGAAACGTCTGTCACACTAATCTATGAAATTATGATGGTTCATAATTGAATTGAAATTATGATTCAATTTTAGTTGACTGCGTATATATTTACTGTTTTGGATGGTAAAAATAAATGAATTTTTAAATTCCAAAACTCTACAGAGTTCCTAATTCTATAACCGTATAAACAGACATTCTTTAAAAGATACAAAGATTAAATGTATTTATTCTCTGTGACATCCATATCCTCATTTCTTCTGGAATTGGGTGGGGTGGGGTGGTAATGTGCACATGGTGTTTTACCTCTTTGTTTCTGAGATAATACATGTTATCTGACCTTTTAATGATATAAAAAATAAATCGTTTATTTTTTTATTTTTTTAATTTGGAACAGGGTCTTGATATATAGTTCAGGCTATATACCAACTCCCTATGTCACCTAGACTGGCCTCAAACTCCCCTTAGTCCTCTTGCCTCAGCCTCTTGATTGCTGGAATTATAGGCATGTACCACCACGTCTGGCTTATTTTTCTTTTTTAAAGAACAAATTTTATCTTCCATGTGAAATAAAATGTTACATGAATCTAACTGGAAATTAAAATTGTTGTAGTCACTCAGGTTATCCTGATCTGGGCTTAACTAAGTGTTTGCCCAGCAGCTACAGTGTATTCCTTGTATGTAGGAATGGCTTGGATAATTTTTAAACATTTTGAAAATTACTTCTGTTATTTCTTTCAATTGAAGTGAGACTTCAGTGCAGACTGCAGTAACCTTGCTGTGTATAACATGTAGGAGTTAGTTTGAATTTTTGACTAAGAGCAGAGAGAGATGGCACAAAAGACTCATAAAGACTTTAATAGCTATGTCTTTTCTGAAATACTTTTCCCCATATATTGTCTTAGTGAAAAATCTTAAATTTTGTACTCCTAAGAAATATTTTAGGCTGGTTGTGGTGGCGCAGTCTTGTATTCTCAGCACTTGGGAGGCTGAGGCAGGAGGATCACTGTGAGTTAGAGGCCATCCTGCGCTACATAAGTGAGTTCAAGGCCAGCCTGAACTACATAGTGAGACCCTGTGTAATACAAAAATGTAACTTGTAGACATGTAAGCATGAAATGGCTTTTTGTTTTCTTTCTTTTTTTTTTTTTGGTGGTAACTGAGGATTGAATCCAGGACCTTTGCACTGAGCTACAGCTTCAGCCCATTTCTTATCTCTTGTATTTTGAGACAGGGTCTCTCTAAATTCCTCAGGCTGGGCTTGAACTTGAAATCCTCCTGCCCCAACCTTCCAGAGTGCTGGAATTACAGGTGTATACCACCACGCCTGGCTGAGAAATGGTATTTTCTGTTCACAAAAGTATATTGCAGTTTGTGTTCACTTTTACCTGATTTTAATAAAACTGTACAAGTGATTTGCTTTGATGACTTCCCCCTCATTCTAAAGATATCTGTTCACCATCTCCAGTGTTTCAGGGAACAGTGGTAAGCAACACAAATGCTTCCCTCTTGGAGCTTTCATTTTACCAGGGAATAGGTCATAGTTAGGGTATTATCTGTTTTAAATTAACATACATTTTAAAAGCTAAATTTACACATTTGAGTGTTTAAATTTACCTAGTTGCAATTTTAAAAACTTGAAACAAGAGAAGCTTTTTGGATAGTAGATATGAATTCATTAAGAGTACTGTAGGAATCAGGTGTGGTGGCACATGCCTATAATCCCAGCACTCAGGAGGCTGAGGCAGGAAGATCATTGCAAGTTCGAGACCAGCCTGGACTACAAAGTGAGCTCAAGGCCAGCCTGAACTGCATAGTGAGACCTTGTGTCAAAAAATAGGGCCGGGGATTTAGCTCAGTGGCTTAAGTGCCTGCCAGGCATGAGGTTGTGAGTTTGATCGCCGCTCCAAAAAAAGAAGAGAGTGCTGTAGGGAATTAATTTGTAGTAACAACAAGGTAGACTGTGCAGTTGCTGTATAATCTCTGCGCCCCATGAATTGAAATGCAAATTTGTTGATATGGAGGAACTTGTGTTTCATGATTAGAACAAACTAGCTTTTTTTTTTTTTTTTTAACTGAAAATATATACTGTTGACTCTCAGATTCCTGAATAACAGGGCACTTTTTAGTGTAATTAAAATAATTGCATTATCCACATACATAGTGGTCTGTTTGGGTGAATCAGCCACTATTAGCAAAGAGGTATCAATGATGACTTGTGTTTACATGTTTTACTTACCTCTCTAATTGCGTCATGTCTAAATGTTTATAGAAATAAAGTATCTACTATCATTTTTTCAAAGTACAACCATCTTTTCAGCCTTCAAGAGGAAGACAATCATTTCACCACTTTAAAATATTTCTTATAGCCAGGAGTTTGCTTCAGTGTCTTAAGTGCCTCTCTGGCAGGCATGAGGTTGTGAGTTCGATCCCCAGTGCCGCTTTAAAAAAAAAAAAAAATCTAAACTAAACTAAAATAAAATATTCCTTATAATACAGGGAGAACTGTTTATACATTTTCTCTGTATAAGTATTCCTTTTTGCCATTACCATTGACACTAATTTTTTTTTAAAAGGTTGAGTTTGTATGTGTGGATGGAAGGGGTTAAGTTTTTCATTTATTTTTGTTGTGTGAACTGACAGATTTTGTGGTTAAAAAAATATATTCCTATTTTGAAACCACATAATTAAAAATACAAGTCTGAGTAATCTCTGCCTTCTGAAAAATTGTTAGTTGAGGTAAGAAACATGGAAGACAAACTTTCAATTATTAAAGTATATGTTGAAAGGGTGTATTTCAAGGCAAAATTCAATGTTCAGAGACTAATATTTTGACTATAAATAGAGATTGCATTACTATAGTATATAAGTATTATAAGTTGTTGTTGTTGTTATTATTATTATTGTTGTTATTATTACTATTATTATTTTGTACTGGGGATCAAACTCACAACCTTGCATCTGCCAGTCAGGTGCTTATGCCACTGAGCTAAATCCCTGGCCCAAGTATTGTAAGTTATTTTGTCTAATTTCTAAAATTGGCGAAATACCAGTTTACATTTTTTTCAGTTTAAATCTGAACTTACCATTTTAACCCATTTTTCATGTACACATTCACACTAAGTTAAAGGAAATGAGTGTTTAGGAAAAGTTGAAATGATGGAATGTTTGGCCTTAGCAGCACCTTTTCTCAGAAACCTCAAGGAAACCGTAAAAAATTTTTTTAATACAGCCAACACAAAACCATTCCTTATATTTTCTGTTCTGGCATATACAGAGGTAGGGAGGCTGTGTGGCCTACTGTTGAGAGCAAAGGACTGGGAGCCAGGAGGATCATGAGTAGCAGTTTGGGGCTAACTCCTGACTTACTGAGTGACCTTAGGCAAGTCACTTAGCTCCTTGGGCCTCAGCCATCTGGAAAATTGGTTAAAAAGCAGGACCTGGGCTGGGGATATAGCTCAGTGGCACAGCGCCTGCCTGGTAAAGCACAAGGTCCTGTGTTTGATTCTCAGTACAAAAGGGTGGGGACAGGACCTCACTGACAATCATATGCTGCCTCTGAGCTGAGCTTTGCTGGGTGGGTAAATCACAAAAAATTACAATTTTAGCCCCCCTTTATAATCTAATACAACTTTTTGTGTTAAACCCAAGTTCTTTAAGGCAGGGTAACATTTGGTTGTAGGTTTCAGTAATTGCTAAGAATTTTTATAGTTATACTGTTGTTCAAAGCATGGGCCTAGTATTTGTATTTGAATTTTCCTGTGTGAGAGAAAATAATAAGACTTACCCTATAAAGCCTGTGGTATATGTATGCATATACTATTTTTTGATATACAGTAGTTTTTAGAAATTTTTTAGTAAATTTATTTTTATTTTTATGTTTAGGCACCGGCTTTTTCGAGAACATTGTGTTTGTGTACAAGGAAATTATATAAAGGACTTAAATATCCTTGGAAGGGATCTCTCAAAAACCATAATAATTGACAACTCACCACAAGCCTTTGCATATCAGGTAGGAAGAGAGTTGCTAAGTAAACTCAGATTGGAAAAAATGTGAAGACAAAACTGCCAAGATAGTGTATTGTTTAGTTACTCATTAGTAGTTTAATTGTAAACATGTTGAGAATTATAATTGGTTTATCTGTGTTATAGTCTACTCAACATACTGAAATACTTTCTTAAACTATTTTGTCAGGATTTTGTTTCCTTTTTTTAATACTTCTTTGAAATATAACTACAACTAAGAATGAACCGCCCTTGAAATACAATTTCTGAGATTTGATTCACAGTAAATTAGTGCAGAATAGGGACTCAGGTATTAACTTTGTCTATAACTTAAAAAGGGTAAGGGAATCTGTATGATACTGAAATACGTTTACTTTAGGTCCCTATCTTGTGGAGGATGCTGGTCATTGATTTTAAGACTTTTGTGTATGCTAAAATAAAGTATGTTCTACGACTGAATTACATCCCCAGACCTAGGTCCCTAGTTTTATTTACTCACATTTAAAATACTGTTTTTAAGACAGCTGGGTGCCTGGGTATGTATGCAATCTCATCTGCTTGGAGGTTGAAACAGGAGAATTGCCTGAGCCCTAGAATTTGAAAACAGCTTGGGCAAAATAGGCAGACTTCAAAACAAAACAAAAATTTTCATCGTGGTTCTTAGTTAGAATTATTTCCATTATCCTCCATCACAAACATATCATTTAGTCTAAATTTTAAAGTGAAGATATTTTACCATAGAGATTACTATAAAACAAAATAGAGTTTACATTTTTAGAGTCTGCTTCAATGAAATACCATTGACTCAGGAATGGAACAGTGGTAGTCTGGCATTGTGGCCTGCACCTATAGTCTCATCTATTTGAGAGGGTGAGGTAAGATCACTTGAGCCCAGGAGTTCAAGGCCAGTGTGGGCAACACAGTGACACCCCAACACCCCATTTCAAATGAATGGGACTCAGTCCCTGGGTAAAGAAAAATGTGTATCGTTTCTGATTGTATTCTCTGCCTTAGATGAGCAATATCCTTTTATTTATAATACTTAGCACTATTGTCATAGTACTTATTTCTTGAATGAATAAAAGAATGCTTTTAGTTATGGTAATGGTTTTTCTAAAACTTGTTTCTGTGGAATTTTGTTTAGTGTTACATTCTGACACTAGAAAATCAATTCAGGTTTAGTTTATTCCTTAAGCATTTGTCTTTTGTATTATTGGGTTGTCATTGAAAACTGGCAGCATTCCTTTTCAAAGGAACTTTTAGACGAGTGTTTGCTTAAATTTAGTGTTCCTTTTTAAACTTTTACAAACCAAGCAAAATACAAGTAAAAAGAGAATTTAATTACTTATTTTTTGTTTTAGCTTTCTAATGGAATCCCTATAGAAAGCTGGTTTATGGATAAAAATGACAATGAACTTCTAAAATTGATTCCATTTCTGGAGAAGCTTGTAGAACTGGTAAGTATATCTTAGAATTTCTCTGTTGTGTTTTCATTAGCTCAGCTATATTAAAATCTCTGTTTTATGAGTATTGATGTTTAAAGTTAACTGGTAGGAGATTAGGGAAAAGATTGAAAAAGATTATGAAGTTTTTTTTGTTTTTATTTCAATAAATCTTAAATAATATACAGCAGAAATCAAACAGACTCTATCTTACATTTAAACAGAAGATTTCCTATACTATGACTATATTTACATACTAAAGAGGTAAAGTGCTGTTTAGCCTTTTTTTTTTGGCTGCTCCAGAGATCAAACTCACAACCTCATGCCTGCCAGACAGGCGCTTAAGCCACTGAGCCAAATTCCCAGCCCTAGTTTTTTGAGGCAGGGTCGTACTATGTAGCTCAGGCCGGCCTTGCACTCGCGTTGTAGCCCAAGCCAGCCTCGAACTCAATGCTCCTCTTACCTCAACCTCCCGAGTGCTGGGATTAAAGGTGCGTGCCACCACGCCCGGCTTAGCATCCTTTCTAATAAGGTGTACAAACACAAATAGTTCCAAGAATGCTTTTCGAGGACATCAGAAGAATTGGCTTGACCCTGATCTGTGAAACTAGAGGTACAGATAGCCCATTAATCTGGGTTAGTCTCAAGAGAATAAAAAATAGTTTTTAATTTCTCCCTCTTCCTGTAGTTGTTGAATGATAGGGATGGGCATGAAGCTTTCCAGAAAAACTGTTCAGTGATTACCACAGGTGAGGGAGCTGGGCTCTGTGTGTGGTGAAGACAGAAGAGCCACCTATACAGAGTGAGCTAGTGGCTTGGGATTCATTGGGTGAGGGCAGATCCTAGAGGCTAGTTGTGATTCAGATCAGAGGAGTCTTAAGTGCTTCCACCACCTGTTCTGATGGAGGGCTGAAGTGTGAGCTCAGCAGGGATGAGTAAGGAAAGTTTCCCTAAATACACAGGTATCCTTAATCGGTGGCATATGCCTAAAATCTCAGTGCTCTGGGAGGCTTTGGCAGGAGAGTCACAAATTCAACCCCAGCCTGACCAATGTAGTCAGACCCTTCTCAAAAGGGCTACGGATGTAGCTTAGTGCTTAGTGTGAAAGCCCTGGGTTCAGTCCCCAGTATGGGGTCCAGGAGTGCCAGATATGGACAGACACAGTCATTATTTAAGGAATATACATCAGTACTCAAATTGACACAAATGGTTAGGGAAAGATCTTTAATGCAAGGAAATAAGTGATACATTAGGAAAGCAAATAGAAAGGCCAGGAACATTGGAAAACCAAGAACAGGAAGAGAGCTCTCCCTCCCCAGGCTTTGGCCAGGTATTTCTGGGCTGGAGACAGATAATCTCAGGCTACATAAATCATGAGTGTCTCCTGGAGGTAGGAAGGGGCCTCAGAGAAAATGTAGTGATTTGGAGTTTCACCTGGGGTCCTAAACTCTAGTGCTCACTGCCCACCAGTGGTTTCCATGAGTGTTTTTTAAATCCTAAATTGTGTTGATGGCATATTCCTATATAGTTATCCTTTGATACCTGTTTTTGAGGTATTGATTTGATGATACTCTACTGATATCAAATCATCCCTAGATTACTTATAGTAGAGTGTAAATGGTATTTTTTTTTTTTTTTTTTTTTTTTTTTTTTTTTTGTGGCACAGGGGATTGAACTCACAACCTCACACCTGCCAGGGCAGGTGTTTAAGCCATTGAGCCAAACTCCCAGCCCTGGTTTTTTGAGGCAGTGTTGCACTATGTAGCTCAGGCCGGCCTTGCGCTCGCGTTGTAGCCCAAGCTGGCCTCGAACTCACAATGCTCCTCCTATCTCAGCCTCCCGAGTGCTGGGATTAAAGGCGTGCGCCACCACGCCCAGCTGAGTGCAAATGGTATGTAAATAATTATTGGGCTATATTGTGTAGGGATTTGTGACAAGGAAAAAAATTTGTACATGTCCAGTACAAATGCAGTTTTTCCTGAGAATATTTTTGATTCAAGGGTGACTGACTACAGATGTCGAACCTATGACTATAAAAAGTCTTAAAGTAAAATAGTACATTTTCTCTGCAAAGTAAGAATGTTACAAGCATAAAATCTTTGGAATTGTGTGGCTTTTAAAAAAACTGTCCTTTTTTCACACAGAATGAAGATGTCCGACCTCACATCAGAGACAGATTTCGCTTGCATGATTTGCTGCCCCCAGATTAAAAGACTTATCAAAACACTGAAGGGGGAGAGAATGCAGGACCCTTTTGGACTATGACAAAAACATTGCCATTACTGTTGAAATTTTGCATTTTTGTACCCTGTCTTGCTTTTCTTATCTTTGGTGCCCAATAATAATCAAGGGTTACAGAAAGAGACTTTATCTCAGATTGCATACATACAGTAGGTAGGCTAAAACAGAAGAGTCTTTAGAACTAGTGCAACTCCAGTGAAAATTTTTTATGTACAGGACATCTGCAGTTTATAAAGAATTCTGTTTCTGCCACCAGCAGTTTGACCTGTAGTTACACAGGATTTTATGATAATAACAGAGATGAAAATGGACTTTTATTTTCTCTCTGTTTGGTGCTCTAAGTGGGTTTGTAGCCACTTTTCTGTTACTTTACAATTCTCATTTCAACAGGAATGGCCAGTAAAAGTTGTTTTATTTTTCCTGTTAAGGTTTATAACCTTTTTACATTTTTGACCTGTATTAGATTAGAATTTCATTATGCATTCCTTTTAGTTGAGGCGCTTCATAGTTTTCTGGAAATAGTCAATTTTTAGTTTTTTATTATACGTTTGAATGGCCGTTTTCCTGCTTTGTCTGCCTGCATATTGTATATTTGTTTAAAAATATTCTCTACTTTTAGTCCATGTAAGTTTCATTTAGAAAGACGTGCATTTATATTTTGTTTCTGTAATATTCTACTGTAGGTGAAATCTTTTCAAAAATCAAGAGACTGGGTAGATAAGAATATATGAATGACTAATATTCAAAAGATTTAAACCATTGTGATGGTGTGTATTCCCAAATGGTAATATCTTGCAATGGCACACAGATTTAATGGATAAAGGTATACCTCAGACTTCATTGTGCTCACCAATCTTTGAGGAGAATGAGTTTAGTCACCTGTTGGGCTTGATTTAGGTATTGCTGCCTTTGGTTTTCTCCAGGAATGAAGTATTCAGCACAGTGATTCAGTATTTTTACTTTGCATGGGCTGGTAGTATGTACCTCTGTTATGCTCTCAGTTACAATCAATTTAAAACTCTGTGTAACAGCTTGGTACCTAACAGTAGCTATGCATAATCCTGTGGCACAGTACACTTCCAAGCCACCAATGCAGTTAATGTGCTCTCGTAGTGGTTTTCTATGCTATATGAAAATGGTCTTCAAGCCTTGGTTCTCTAATGCAGCTACCACAAGAGGTTGATATTTTTATAGTGGCGTGTAATCTTTTTGGGAGGCTTTTTATGGAAGGTAGAATTTGTAAAAGTATACTTTGCCTCTCAACTGCATTAACATGCCACAGGCTCAGACTGTTTTTGTGTAAAGGATGTCAAAGAACGGCACTTTTTCTAAAGAGAAGTTTGATATTTTGTATGCTTGTTAAGAAAGTACAGTATTGGAAATTAAAGGTGGACAACTGATAATTAAGGAGTATGTCAGTTAATTTTTTATGTATATTACCTGTTTACTTGTACAACTTATTGTACAAATTACATGCAGCTTCATTTTCAAATGAATCCTTAAAATAAGGAAATCTTTTTAGGAAAACATTTAATTTTTGTATTTTTGATTTTAAAGGCATGAGTTATGTCAGTTTTCAGTGTATTAATGAAGATTTTAACTTTTCATCAGGTTGAGTGTTTTCTTACTATATTATCTGTTGTGTATGTAGTTAGCATATTGTGTCACTGAACTGTTTAAAGATCTAGCATGTAGAACAAGCCTGTTTTGTGGAAAATCCTTATTCATTAAAAAATAATCGTGGCAGATTTTCTGCAAAAAAAAAAAAAGCAAAAGCATTTGCAACTCAGAAACTGATTTTTTTTTTTAATTTAAAGAAAGGTATTTTGCTTGCAGGAAAAAATACTACAGATTCATTTTAATGAGAATCTTTGAAATGTATTTATCTTTAGGGCATCTGGGCATCTTTATGCTGTTTGTCTATGTCTTTCTTGAAATAAAATGTACATACGTTACCTTTACATATGCTCTTGCTCAAAATTGTGAACCAAGTTACATTTACTCCTTGTTCCCTTCCTTTTTATGCTCAAACAGCAAAACCTATGATCTGAACTTTCAGCATGCATCATATTTGCTGAAAGTTTTTCTGATTAAGTAAGAAAGAATCTCAAAGGGCCTTCCCATAACTTACAGGGAAATGTAAGCACCTAATACCTTGTGCCACTAATAATAAAAAGGCAACTTTTAAATTTAGTCATCTTTTTGTGCCAAAAAAAAAAATTTAGTCATCTTTTATTAATGGTAAAGTTGTTTTCAGCCCCATACCAAGAGAATTCCTTTAAGTAAAAAAATGAATCAAGCATAACAAGGTTCTGTAAAGAAAAAAAGGAAACTTTATATAACCTGAGAAAATTCTTGAAACTAAATTAATATTGTATATTTTTCCCATTACATTATTTGAAAAATTTTAAAATTGTTAATATAATAATAAATTATAAAGAAAAAATTTAGTCAGCTTCCTTCTACTTTAATGTTTTATCTTCCCATTACCTCTTTATCTTTTGATAGATGTTGAACACTTCCATTTAATCGGAGGTGTATTTTTTTTTAATGGATGTGCCCAGCCCATCAGCTCACACAGGAAACATGAAGTCTTAAAAAACTAACCGTAGTAAATGTAGGAGAGGTGGATCCATGATGAGACACAGCAAGTTATCTGTATACACATTACAACCCTGAGGGACATATTCATCTTGTGCTATGTCCAGTGGTAAATGTCTGGCTTTTAAGACATTCTTTTAAATGTTTGTATCATTGTTAGAAAGGATGTTTTAATCAGTTTTTTAATTTCATGTAATACATGTAGCCCTAGATTTATCACCATATTTCTCCTTGAGTCCTAAATAGAACTGATGAGACTTCATAACCATAAATTGTTTTATATTAGCTAGTATGTATATTTATTTACCCAATGGCTTTATCTGTTTCCCAGAATTAATTTGGGATTTGTTGAAAGTATTGTGTAACATCTATAAATGGCTATTTTCTGATAACTGTCAGTGAAATGGATGTGTACATTGTTTTTTAATATATATATATATATATATATATATATTTCTCTGGGGTTTTTTTTGTTTTTTAGGGTTAACATAGAATCTTTTTTTAAGTTATCATTGGCCAATGACTTTTTTCAGCTAGATATTTCAGTCACGTTCTAAAGAAGTTTGTTTCTCATTGTTTTGTTGTCACCTTGCCTGAAAAAGAGACTTCATCTCATCACTGAAGAAGAGCATTTTATTATTACTACAATCTTTCCAGCGAGCACAGAATTCTTCATAAAGACCAGGTCTCTTCCACATCTGAGTCAGTACATAAAATCTCAAATGTAAAGGACACTGAAACCTTCATTTATTTGTACTAATATTATGGTGTTATATACTACATCATTAGCTAGTTTAAGTTTTTCTGACCAGACTTCTCTGTCTTCCTAGATATTTATTTGTTATCTTTTAATCTCCTGTACCTAAATTAGTTAATAGTTACCCACTGAATAACTATGCCAAGCAACTAGGAAAGAATGTTTATTTGATTTCCCCTTATAGGGGAAGAGTGGACTGGGAACAAAAATGTATGGGCCAGGAGGCCTTGGGTTGTCATTCACTCACTTTCTTATTCCTCTCATGAGCTGTATTTGAGTATAGTATTTTTCAGTGCTGATATAATTGATTATGTCATTACTTTTCATGTCTTCTTTTGAGTTGAAAGCTTGCTAGGAATTTGTACAAAATTCATTAATACAATTTTCAGAGTAAGAACCACAATACTGTATCTTATACTTAAATGCTATTCAAATTATTATTGGAGTCAAGTCTCACTAAGTAGTACGTATTTTTATAAAATGTTTCTCTGTCTCTTGAAACTAATTGGTGAGAGGCAAGAGTTCTTTGGGATATACCACATTTTGAGATCTTTTTTTTTAAGGGGAGATAAGAGTGCAACAAGTTTATGCTAATGATTTTGATACTAGAATTCTAAGATACATCAGTGGTTCCCAAACCTGTTTATTAGAATTACTCTGAAAAGCTTTTAAGGTATAGATTCCTGAAACCTACCATTAGAAAATCTTCGTTGTGTCTAGAGTGGGACCTGAGAGTTCTGTGGGAAAACAGAGCTTTTGCTGGTGATACTGATAGTCAGGTTTGAGAAATAATGTTTTAGTGGTTTGAGAGTAGGCAACAAAATAAAAATTTTCCCCCTTTTCTTCTTTTTTTTTAATTGGGACCAGATTCCACTGAATTTAAGATACGTGGAGGAATAATAAGCTTGAGGCTACTGCTCATTATCATTTTTGTCTTTCATACTTTTTTAAAAGTTTGCATTTCTAGGACTTGGATAGTTGATCATAAATATACAGCTGAAGGACATGTCCCTGAATGAGACCATTTTATATACATATATATATATATATATATATATATAAACTGTAAAATATTTCACTATTTTTTTATTTCATGAATCTTTGTAGAAATAAGCAATGAAATACTACTTTCTTTTTTTGAAATGGGATTTTTCAAGGTAATGTCCTTTGGCATTAAGGTAGGGGGGAATCTAATAATTCTCTCTATCTGTTTCCACATGAATCAGTATAAAGTTATGGACATTTAAAAATCTCAATTCAATTTCTACTTATTTACTATGCAGAGTAGCCGTGAACAAGTAATGTAGATTTAGTTTTCTCTTCAAATGTCCTGATCACCCTACCTCACAGGGTTGTTGTGAGGACAAATAAAACTTTTATGGAAGCACTTTTCTTTGATGATATTTATCAGCCATCAGAAACAATATAATTTCTAACAACTTATATTTGTATAGTGTTTCTTTTTTTGTTTACACTTTTTTCACATTACTTCTAATCTTCAGGACAATCTTGTACGAACTATATAGTATGGGGTCAGATAGGAAAAACTAGTAAAAAAAGGGCCTTAGAGAGGACTGTGACCTGAGACCTTGCAGCTATTCTGAGACTTGAATTCCATTGTCACTATAATACAGTATTTCCCCACGCCTTGGCATTCCTTTTGGTTTTTTAGACAGGGTATCACTGCAGTTCAGTCTCACCTACAGCCTTTGGTCAAAGATCCTCCGGCCTTAGCTTCCTGAGTGCCGAGATTACAGGTGTGTGACATCTTGAAATAAATTTGTGATCATGTTTGTACATGGGTAAAAAGCTTTCTCAAGTTTGTAAATCAGTTTACCTCACAAAGTATTACACAAAGGATGTAGAATGGCATAAGCGAGGCCTAAGGGGACAATCCAGTTTTAAAATGGAGTAAATTCCAGCTTCTATGTGTATTTCTGTTTATTTCATAGACAAAGGAAATTGGTCTAGCAAAGTGTTTCCAAGATGATACAGCTTGCCTAGAATCCATTGCCCTATTAGCCAAGATGGAATACCCAAGGCCAACCTGAATATAAAAGGTTGGTTTTGTAAAATACAGAGGCCAGGGCACAAGTGCCTACCTGGCAAGCACAAGGTCCTGAGTTTGATTCCCATACCAAACGAAGAAGACTTAGAAGATGGCAAGAATCAGTCAGGTTATAGTTAGCTGAAATGGACAATTCATACCTGACGTGAAGGCCAATGAGCTAATATAACCAGGTATAAAATAGCACCCTGATCTGTGATGAGACGATTAACTACCCTAAGCCCAAGAAAAATTGATGATACAGAATTCATACATTACTTTGGGGATTTAGCTCAGTGGCATAGGCGCCTGCCTGGCAAGCACAAGGTTGTGAGTTCAATCCCCTGTACCAAAAAAAAATTTTTTTTAATATATTGGTCCTTTCGAAGTAAATGATTTCAATTCCAGAGAATAAATGACTTGGGAGTATGGTTAGTGAAAGTCACATAGTCAAAAGATTTTAAGTCCTCAAGAACTCAGCCATTTACCAAAAGAAGTGGTTGCCTGAGTCTGTGTCTTCTAAAACAGATGCACTAAGATTACCTTTCAGAATTATAAAAATGAAACAGCATATTAAAAATTTTTAAGCAATATACAAGTAGCCAGAATGGATATGTGCCTACTCTTCTGAAAGATGGCACTGTAAAAAGGATGAGAAAAACTATACATGGAGTGTTACAGTTTGTATTTAGATGCACTCCCCCTTGCCAAAAAAACCAAAAAACAAAAAACCTTACACACTCATAGGTGGGGCTTTTGGAAGATGATTGGATCATGGAGGTGTAATCATCTGGACTGCTGTACTGAGGCATTCATAGTTAACTGATTTGGGACAGTGGAGCCTGTTTGAAGGAGGTATGTTATGAGCTGCGTGGATTAGAGAAGCATTTCCCTCTCCTGCTCCTCCCTTCACACTGCTTCCCAGCCACTATTTCATGAGCCACTTTTTCTCTGCCATGCCCCTGGGCCATGCCATTCTGTTCTGGAGCCAGCCAACTAGGGACTGAAATGTGAGCCAAAATAATCCTCTCTAAATTGTAGGTGTTGAGTATTGTGTCTTCTCAGCAACAAGAAAGTTAGTTTTGGGGCATGCTTGAAAATGCAGCATGTACAGTAGGATAAGGGTATTAGGTATCAGAGTTCTTAAGATACGAGCAGTGCTGTGTGCAAAAGCAAATGAAAACTAGTTAAGCGATAATGGAGAGGGTACCTAGACCTGTTGAGAATAGCATTAAGGAGAAAATTGGTGATAAATCAAAGAGCCTTGAATGGCTTTAAGAATAAATAGCTGGGTGTGGTGGCTCATGCTTGTAATCTCCACACTTGGGAGGCTGAAGTAGGAGGATCACCTTGAGTTCACAGCCAGTCTGAACTACATAGTGAGACCCTGTCTAAAAAAAAAAAAAAAAAAAAAAAAATTTGGGGTAGTAGGTGCAGGCCACATGAGATTTGCAAAGTTGTAATTTCTTTAGCAATAGATAAATCAAACGAACTGGAGTTTATCATGACTGCCATATACACTTTAATGTTGGGGGGATGTCTGACAGTATTTGTTGAAAGTAACTACGAGTTTAATCCCAGCACTTGGGAGGCTGAGATAGGTGGAGCATTGTGAGTTCAAGACTAGCTTGGGCTACGTGAGCAAGGCCAGCCTGAACTACATAGTGTGACCCTGCCTCAAAAAGAGTAGGGCAGCCGGGCATGGTGGCACACACAGCACTCGGGAGGCTGAGGTAGAAGGAGTGCTGTGAGTTCGAGGCCCGCTTGGGCTACAACGTGAGCACAAGGCCAGCCTGAGCTACACAGTGCGACCCTGCCTCTAAAAAACCAGGGCCGGGAGTTTGGCTCAGTGACTTAAGCGCTTGTCTGACAGGCACAAGGTTGTGAGTTTAATCCCCGGTGCCGGGGGTGGGGGAGTGGGGGAGTAGGGTTGGGAGTTTGGCTCAGTGGCTTAAGTGCCTGCCTGGCAGGCACAAGATTGTGAGTTTGATCCCCGGTATTGGAGGAAAAAAAATAGCTATGAGTAGCTAGCTGCTTTTATGACAATAAAAGGTCATTTTGATGATACTATTTGGGCTAGGGGTGTAGCTCATTGGAACATTTGCCTGGTATGCACAAGGTCCTGAGTTCAGTCAAAGGAGGTGCAGGAGAGCTTAGCTTGGCCCTTCAGGAATTGCCACCATGATCCACCTCTGACCAGGCTTTGCCTCCCAAGATGTCATTTAGCTATGAACTCATCACTGGACTAATCCACTGATGATTATCACACCCCTAGCACTGTCAAAGGAAAAAAAAAACACCAAAAAAAAAAAAAAGGGCAAAAGCAAAACAAACCTACCTTATTAGCATGTGGTAGTCACTACTAAGCCAGGCTCTGAATGGCAAAAGAAAGCAAAACTGACACTGCTATCAAGTTTACAGTCTAGAGGTAGAGTAGACATTAGTGTTGGGAAAAGGATCATGAAGAATGGCTTGAGAAGCCGGGCATGGTGGCGCACGCCCTTAATCCCAGCACTCGGGAGGCTGAGGTAGGCGGAGCGTTGTGAGTTCGAGGCCCACTTGGGCTACAATGCGAGTGCAAGGCCGGCCTGAGCTACAGTGCGACCCTGCCTCAAAAAACCAGGGCCAAGAGTTTGGCTCAGTGACTTAAGCGCCTGTCTGACAGGCGTGAGGTTGTGAGTTCGATCCCCGGTACCACAAAAAAAAAAAAAAAGTTTGGTTTTAGTGTCAAAGTGGATGGTCAAAGCCTGTTTACAAATAAAAACTGCTTTTCAGCCTGTACCTATTTCATTCAAGGTTTTGAGTTTGATGCTTACATAAGGAACTTCCTAAAAGGAGCCCTGAGCACCTTGGCTTCCTTTCTGCTGTCATTAACCTTTAGTAATGAAATACCTTGAGACCAGGCTTTTTAGTTTTTGGTTTTTGCATAGTTGGATCAAATTCAAGGCTTCATGCATGCTAGGCAAATGCTCTACCACTAGCTCCATTCTCAGCCTGAGAATAAAAGTTTTAATGTTAATTTGTTCAGTACTTTCTCATCTACTCCACTAATTTGAAAAATGGCAATACAGTCCACCCTATGTATTTGTAAGTCCCACATCTATGGATTCAACTATCAATTGAAAAAAAAGAAATGTGCTGGACATGGTGGAGCATTCCTGTAATCCCAGTTCTCGGGAGGCTGAGGCAGGAGGATTGCTGTTTGAGGCCAGCATGGGCTACATAGTAAGTTTGGGGCCAGCATAAGCTACATAGCAAGTTCAAGGCCATCCTGTACTACATAGTGAGATCCTGTCTCAAAAATAAATAGTCTTTAAAAATGCACCTATAAGGGCTGGGAGTTTGGCTCAGCAGCTTAAGTGCCTGTCTGGCAGGTGTGAGGCTGTGAGTTTGATCCCTGGTGCTGCAAAAAAAAAAAAACCAAACAAACAAAAAATGCACCTATATTGAAGATGTATAAACTTTGTCTTTAGTCCCTAAACATAGCATACTTAGTATTTTCCTTGTATTAGATATTCTAAGTATAATCTAGATATGATTTAAAGTATATAACAGAATGTAGATTATACACAAATACTATGCAGTTGGGTGTGGTGGTGGTGCATGCCTGTAATCCCAGCACTGGGAGGCTGAGGCACGATTGCTGCAATTTCAAGACCAGCCTGGGCTACATAGAGATGCTGTCTCAAAAAACAAAAACAAAATAAAATACTATGCCATTTTTCATAAGGGACTTGACCATCTGCAGATTTTGGTATCAACAGGGTATATGTGTGTTGAACCATAGCAATCTTCCATAGATATGAAGGGATGACCACACTTTTTTTGTTTGTTTGTTTTGTTTTTGTTTTTTTTTGCGGCACCGGGGATCAAACTCACAACCTCGCGCCTGCCAGACAGGTACTTAAGCCACTGAGCCAAACTCCCAGCCCTAGTCTTTTAAGGCAGGGTCACACTATGTAGTTCAGGTCAGCCTTGCTCACATTATAGCCCAAGCCCGCCTCGATCTCACAATGCTCCACCTACCTCAGCCTCCTGAGTGCTGAGATTAAAGGCATGCACCACCATACCCAGCTCTACTCATTTTTCATTGTATTTGGTTTAACATTGTAAAGTTAATATTGCAAGGCCTTCGAATCACTTAATACAGGGATATAGCTCAGTGGCACAAGCACCTGCCTGGCAAGTGCAAGGTTCTGAGTTCAATCCCAGTATTAAAAAAAAAAAATCACTTAGTAGATCATAGGCACTGAATAATCATCTGTTTATATCTTTTGGGGGGGGGGTACTGGGGATTGAACTCATGACCTCACACTTGCCAGGCAGGTGCTTGTGCCACTGAGCTAAATCCCCAGCCCCCTCATCTGTTTAATACATAAAGGAATGGACTGGCCCACATTTCAAAGTTTGAACTTTTAAATGCAAAAAATAGATTCTGTGCAAAAAGAATCAATAGATCAGCTTACCTTTTCCTTTGGAGACGTTTGGTCTTTTTTTTTTTTTTCCGGCACCAGGGATCAAACTCACAACTTCGAGCCTGCCAGACAGGTGCTTAAGCCATTGAGCCAAACTCCTGGCCCTAGTTTTTTTTTTTTTTTTTTTTTGCGGCACTGGGGATCGAACTCACAACCTTGCGCCTGCCAGGGCAGGTGCTTAAGCCACTGAGCCAAACTCCCAGCCCTTGAGCCAAACTCCCAGCCCTCCTAGTTTTTTGAGGCAGGGTCACACTATGTAGCTCAGGCCGGCCTTGCACTTGCATTGTAGCCCAAGCCGGCCTCAAACTCAAAACACTCCTCCTACCTCAGCCTCCCGAATGCTGGGATTAAGGGTGTGTGGCACCATGCCTGGCATGAACTTTGGTCTTTTGGAGACAGGCTTTCAGTTTGATACTTTGAACTCACTTTGTGGCCCAGGACGGTCTTGAATTCACAGAGATCCTCCTGCCTCTGGTTCCAGAGTGCTGGGATTACAGGTGTGCACACCCACCCCTAAATTTTGTTCTTTGGCTTTGTCTTCCCTGTATTTCTTTTTGTTTACTTTTTTTTTGTGGGGGGACCAGAACTCGAACTCAGGACCTTGCACTTGCCAGGCAGGTGCTGTGCTACTGAGCTATATACCCCACCCTTAAATCTCAAGAAGATACATTGTCTTAAACAATCTTGGCCAGATTAATACAAATAACTACATTACCACATTAGAAAAATTAAATTGTTGCTTTCCTGAGGCTTCACCTTTGGGTAAATGGATGTGACAAAAACCACTTATTATTTCTCAGTTCAGATTACTGTACAGTGATGCTTACTAGTAATTATGAGGCTTGCTGCTTTGTGCTGTGTTTCCCTTGAAATTATTTTTCATGAAGAGAAACAGTGACCTGGTAGACAAATTTTTTTTTTTGAAAACAAACCAGATCTGCATAGAAACTATGTGGTAAATCTACAGTAACTGTGTACTATCTGTCAAACACAGACCTAAGTATAGCAAAGTATTACCCTCTCAGGATTTATTTTTATATTTTTATATATTTTTGAGATAGGTTCCTGCTATGTAGTTGAAGCTGGCCTCGAATTTGTGGCAATCCTCATGCCTCAACCTCCCAAGTGTTGGAATTACAGGCATATGCCACCACACCAGTTTTTCTCTTAACTGCAATTACACTATACTAGGATGTATTTGTTAAGAATTGTAGCTGACGCCGGGAGTTTGGCTCAGCGGCTTACATGCCTGCCTGACTGGTGCGAGGTTGTGAGCTCAATCCCTGGTGCCACAAAACAAAAACAAAAACAAAGCAAAACAAACAAACAAAAATTGTAGCTGAGGTTAAGAATTCACTGGAAAGATATTAGTTCATGGCATTTGAGGAAAAGAGGAACCTGGACCTCAGGGAAAGCAAGAGGAAGTGAGATGGCTTGGGAAATCATCTCTTCAGCAGTGAAGTTGCCCAGGATAGGCTCAAACTGATTCTCCTGCTTCAACTCCTCAGTAGCTGGGATTACAGGCATGAGTCATTGTATCTAGTTAGGACTTCATGAATGGCTACTGGCTTCCACCAGAACATTCCAAAAGGTACAGGTGGAGGATATAAGTCTTATTATAGTCTAGGCTTAGGTGTCACTTCCATACTATTGTTCAAAAATATATCATAGAGCCAGGGATGGTGGTGCATGCCTGTAATCCCAGACTCAGGAGGTTGAGACAGAAAGATCCCCATGAGTTTGAGGCCAGCCTGGAGTACATAATGAGACCTTGTCTCAAAAAACAAAAAACAAAAACAAAACATAGGGTTAGTGCAGACTCAAGGAGAGACTACATAGTGCTTGTTTAATATTTACACTGTTCAGCCACTACTGGAGATTAGAAATTAGTTACCACAGAACTTGGTGATGGTAACAGGTGACTTACATCCCATCTAGGAACAAATCCAGACTGTATATTCCTTAAAACATATACAATTGTGTGTGGGGGGTCTGGTTCTTAGAAAGTGTTATTTGGGTTCTGAAGCTAAAGTTTCATTACCTTCACAGTTAATATACTTCCAACCCGTTCTAGATCAGCTGTGGTAAATCAACAACGGTAAGTTAGCAGACATGGCTTTGGGGAGTCTAACTACTCTTGGATACTAGGGAAATTTTCAGAAAAGGAGAAAATATAACATCGTGAGCTCTCCTTCCTCTATATATCGGAAGTGTCCAGTATTCAGTTCAATAAAACGTGATCATTTGAATGACCAGGTCTCCTAACCTCCACACGGTAAATTTTTAAATATATCCCATGTGCGCTATTTAAAATTTATATATTAAGGGCCGGGAGTTTGGCTCAGTGACTTAAGCACCTGTCTGACAGGTGCAAGGTTGTGAGTTCAATCCCCGGTGCCGAAAAAAATTTTTTTTATATATATGGACACACACAGTACAACTGGGAGGATACAAAAACAATTTTTAAAATTTACTATATACCTTTTTCCTGCTCCCTTCCCTTTCCCCCCATGACTGGGGATTAAACTCAGGGCCTTCACTCTTGAGATACATCCCCAATATTTAAAAAATGTTTTGAGAGGGCCTAAATCACTAAACTCCTCAGACTACACTCAATTTTGCAGTCCTCCTGCCTCGGGTTCCTAGAGTGCTGGGATTATAGAATGCACACACTATGTCCAGTTTGGCAATTACTTTTTTGTTTGTTTGTTTTTTGAGACAGGGTCTTGCTTTGTAGTTCAGACTGGCCCTGAAATCTCTGTGTGGCCCAGGCGGGCCTTGAACTTGTAGCAATCCTGCCTCAGCCTCTCAAGTGCTGGGATTACAGATATGTGTCACACCTGGTTTTGGCTGCTTCTTAAATGTTGAAGTCTCTCATTTTATGTTATCTTTTATAGTCTATTTTCATCAGTCAGGGTTCTCCAGAAAAACAGATCAATAGGATGTGTACACAGAAAAAGATTTATTTTAAGGAATTGGTTCACATGATTGCAGCTGCTGGCAAGTCTGAAGCCTTGCATGGCAGTGTAGCAGGGTGGAGATGCAAGAGGGGATCTGATGCTACAGTATGGAGGCAGAATTCCTTCGTCTAAAGGGTGCTGTCCTTTACTGACTGGACTTGTACCCACTGTGGAGGATAATCTGCTTTACTCAAAGTCTACTGATTTAAATGTTACTCACATGTAACCAATAAATTCACAGCAACTAGACTGGTAATTGATCAAAAACTGGTAATGGGAATCATGGCCTAACCAAGTTGATACATAAAATTAATTACTATAGTCACTAAATTCTGTTGCCTCTGATCCTTAAATATTTCTCAGACTGGTTCCTTCCTCTCATCACCACTGTATTAATTTAGGCTTGTATTCTTCTTATTTAATCCATTCAGGTTGGGGGTGTAGTTCCAGGGTAAGCGCCCTTGTCTCAAATGCAAGAGACAAGGTGGTGGCCTTTTCTCCAGCACTGAAAAAAATTCATAAAATATGTATTATGGTGAACGCTGATGATACATTTGTGGTGCCCTCAGGGATTTATATTCCAGCCTTTCCCTTACTTCTGTTTTGCCTCTTGACCCACCTTTATTACACAGACAAATAAATCAATGCTTCTTACGCTTTTGAAAACTTGAATGTTGTATAAAGTACGTGTATGACATATTCCAAAATTATTAAAATAACAAAAAATATCTAAAATAAATCGTCCCTTAAAATCCTACAAGGGAGCCCAGTAACCCAAAGTGCAGGCAGGGATAACTCTTTTTAGCCCTTTGTAGTCAGTTCACCTGCCTGGTTTACCTCTGGTCGCGCCCTTCAGGTGGGGACCACACACGGTCTCCGTCGGAAATGCACTTGAGCAGGTTTCACTTGGTCTCTCAAACTCGTTTCAGCGGCGCCCCCCTCAGGAAGCCTTTTCTCTAATCTTACTGTTACCTTTTCACAGGTAACCTCACAATACTGCTTTCTGTTGTAGTCACCGCACTGTGTCAGTTTGTTTATACGTCCGACTAACTTCTTGGTTGACTGTGAGGAGACAGCTCATGCCCAACCCAGACCGACTGAAGACTCCCGAAACTGCTTTGCGGAACAAACGAATCAGTGTGCCGGCCCACAGGACTCGCAGGAGCGGGCCGGCGCGACGGCAGGGGCTGCCTTCCACGGCTTCCTGTCTGGTTCCGCGCGCGGGCCTCTCCATTCGCCCCTCGGAGCGCCCACGTGGGCGGGCGGCCGGGAGCCTAGAACGCTGCCGAGACGGGGCTGGAGAGGACAGGGCCTCCTCGGCGCCCACCGCGGATCGGGCCGAGACATTTTCCGGGCGCGCTCGGCAGAGCGACGACGAGAGCGCGAAGGCCGGGCCCCAGGCCGGAGACCTCTTGACCGCCCTTCCGCTCTCTGTTATTGTCCCTGCAGCCTAGAGTAGGGTAACACGGGTCCGGCCCCAAAAGCGTCTGGACTCGTGGCCTGGTCCTCATCCCCGCCCTTCCGTCCATCCCTCAGGCTCACGCCCGCGCCCCGCCCCACGCCCCGCCCCCCGCCCGCGCCCCGCCCCCCGCTCGCGCCGCGCCCCGCCCCCCGCTCGCGCCGCGCCCTCACACCCGCGCCCCGCCCCCCGCGCTCCGCCCCGCGCCCGCCAAGGGAGCCGAGGTTCGGAGCCCTGTCCCTGGCGCGTCGCAGACGCCCGATAGGGGGCGGGGCCTCATTCCGAGCGCGCAGTCAGCCACAGTCCCAGCCTGCCCCGCGCGGGCCACCGAGAGCCAGCTCAGTGACTCACCTCCGGCGCTCTAACTTCGCAGCTTTTCCCTCACACACGCTCACGCCCGGCTTGAGATGGCGGCGGCGGCGGCGGCGGCGGCGGCGGCGGCAGCGGCAGCGGCGGCGGGGGATTCCGACTCCTGGGGTGAGCAGAAGTTCCCGGGGCAGGGCTCAGGCTGGCGCCGGCCGCCCTCCCAGACAGGCAGTGATGCGACTCGCTCTCTTCCTTAGACGCAGACACCGTGGAAGACCCGGTACGGAAGGTGGGGGGCAGCGGCACCGCCGGCGGGGACCGCTGGGAAGGCGAGGACGAAGACGAGGACGTTAAGGTGGGCGCGGACCGGGGCGCCGGGTGGCGCGGGCGGACTACGGGGCCTGTTCGCTGCCTGGGCCTGCGAGCTGTATGTACTGGCGCGCGGGGCCTGCCGCGCCCTCGTTCCCTGCATTCGCCGGCCATGTGGGCCGGGACGGCAGCGTGTCCGCTGGACCACTCGAGGGCGGCGCGGCCCGGCTCGGCCTCAGCCCTTCGCGGACGGTCCCTCTCCCGCCTGGATCACCCTAACCAGCCGGCGACGAGCGGTGACAGCAGCATCGGGCCGGCGCACATGCCAGAGCTGCAGTCCTGATCCTCTCCCCGGAGTGGGAAGAGCAAGTTGGAAATTAAACTCCAGCCTGGAAACCCCTGCCTTTTTGAGGTCGGGGTACGCCAGGGACGTTAACTCGTTTAAGGTGGCCGTTTATAGAGTTGCTTTGAGAAATTAGACAAGTTAAATATTGTGGTTTAATTTCAGGCTTTTGCACCAGACAAATAGAAACAAAATAGTAAAATAACTTAGCTGTCCCTTCTCCCACTCTGTTGGTAAAAAGAACAAGAGTACTGAAATAACCAGCAGTTAATCGACAGAGACCTGGGTACTTCACACATCAACGTGGAAGGGGAGAGCTGACAGAGCTACTCATCTACACGAGTGAGGCCTAGGAAAATTGAAGATTGGGTAGTGATAATGGACCAGGAGCCTCTGTTAATTTTTTATTTTTCCCGTGTGTTTTGTAAAGCTGAACCGTATTCGTGTCATGTTTCCTTTTTTTTTTTTCTTTTTGTGTCAGGGATCGAACTCACAGCCTCACACTTGCCAGGCAGGCACTTTATGCCACAGAGCTAAATCCCTGGCCCTGGTCGTTCCTTTTTTGAAAACTCCCAGGGGTTCATCATAATAACTTCTTTTCGTGTGTGTGGGGAGAAAGGGTCTGGCTAAGTAGTTCAGGCTGGCCTTGAACTCACTATGTAGCCCATCCTGGCCTCAAACTCAAGGTGATCCTCTTGCTTCAGCCTCCCAGGTGCTGGAATTACAGGTATGGACCACCACTCCCGGCTCATAATGACTTTAATGACATTGTGGTCATTAAAGTACCTATAAAATTATGAAGTTCAAAATCTTAATTTAAAAAAATATATTTAGCCAGATGAAGTTTTTTTTTTTTGTGGCACCGGGGATTGAACTCACAACCTCGAGCATCAGGCTGGCGCTTAAGTCACTGAACCAAACTCCCGGCCCTCAGATGAAGTTTTATAAGAAATGGAAAATGGGTTCTTTTTAGTTTTGATTAATTTGATGAATATTATATTCACCATAAACTGAGTACCCTGTAAAGCCTCCTGTCTAATTTGAGAGTTTTAAGCTAGATATAATCACTAAATTTAGTAGGGCTGTTTGGAATTGTCCCTTTTTCCTGAGTCTGTTGAAATACATACCTGTCCATTTTACTGAACAGTCTGAGTTTCAGGGATCATGTAAGCTTTGGCACATGGAGCTAATAAATGAGTACCACTAGTATGGAGAGTATTCAGATACTTCGTTTACATTTGTATAGACATAGGAATGGATTGTGTTATCAGCCATTTTGCAAGATACTAGAACATTGTAGCCATTTTCAGTTTTGAATCTTTAACAGTGTTTTTGACCTTTCACTTTTTCTGTTGGAAGTGACAGGTAAGACATCTGTTATGAAAATTTGGTACAAGTTAACAGATATAAATAAAAGATTACAGAAATCAGGGAAGAAGTCCCAGAAAATTAAGTTTTAATGGAGTAGTTTGGACTAATCGTGAAGTATCTTAATTGGGATTATGGAATATAAATAGTGTCCACTCTGATGGATATAATTGGTAACTTGGAGTTAATTTTGAAGATTTACAAGTTGTAAGGGACTATAGAGACCATCTGGTCCAGCCACTTCAGTGCAGAATTTGTATTTGTATAAATAATCTATTTCTTTCACATAAAGTTTTAAGTTAATCTTGGGGGCTGGAAATTGAACTTGTCCATTATATTCCCATATGGCAGTATTGGCTTATTTCCATATATTCCCACAATATGGATCCATAGAGTAGTTTGATTCCTTGGTTTTGAAGTCAGACTGACCTTGGGTTATAAGGTTGCCTTGACATTTTTTAGATTTGTGATCATAAGCAGAGACTTTTTTAGTTTCTAAAGGGTCATTGTAGGACCTATACTAGAGGGTTATTTTGATGAGATGTTAAGCAGTGTCCTGGTTACTTTTCTCATTGCTGACAAAAAATACCTGATGCTCAAAATTGGAGAAGAAAAGGTTTAGTTAGCTTACAGTTTTTGGAGGTTTCAGTCCATGCTCAGCTGACTCCAAGGCAGGGTGGCAAGATTGAGGGTCAGCCATTCATGGTGACCGACCACAAATGACAAGAGTGAAAAGGGTAAAAGAGCAAAAAGGGAAAAACATGTCTCTTTCCCTCCCTTATAGTGTATGCCAGCTACCTGCCCCTGGGCAGGTGCAGCACTCACACCACCAATCCCAGTGCTAGACAACAAACCAATCACAAATGCTTAGACTCAGCTGCCTTTGAAAGACTCAAGGCCCACTGCCCCATAGCCACATGAGGCTTTGGGGGACATTTAAATACAAACCATAACAAACAGTAAACAGAGTTACCTGCCACTTGATAGGTATTCAGTAAATTTTAATCCTCTTCATGTTGTAGACTTTTTTTTTTTTTTTTTTTGCGGCACCGGGGATCGAACTCACAACCTCGCACCTGCCAGGGCAGGTGCTTAAGCCACTGAGCCAAACTTCTGGCCCTGGTTTTTTGAGGCAGGGTCGCACTGTGTAGCTCAGGCTGGCCTTGCGCTCCTGTTGTAGCCCAAGCCGGCCTCGAACTCACAACGCTCCGCCTACCTCAGCCTCCCGAGTGCTGGGATTTAAAGGCGTGCGCCACCACGCCCGGCTTCATGTTGTAGTCTTAAGATTTATTTTATTTTATTTTGTTTTTTGACTGATGAAGAGTATGTTTAGGCTGTTCAGATCTAGTATCTGGGGTTCATTTTATGTTTTGTTTTATGATTTCCTAAGGCCAGAAAAAGCAAGCACTCTCCGCAGTGTGTGTTTATTGTGAATTTTGTTTTCATTTGGAAGATCATGGTTATCAAGGAAGTTTTTACTTGCCCAGAGGTTACCAGTCTAGAACTGAATTTTGTCACCTTAGCATAGTGAATCATAATATCATGAAAGTTTTTTTTTTTTTTTTTTTTTTGTTTTGTGGCACCAGGGATTGAACTCACAACCTTGCACCTGCCAGGGCAGGCGCTTAAGCCACTGAGCCAAACTCCTGGCCCTAGTTTTTTTGAGGCAGGATCGCACTATGTAGCTTAGGCCAGTCTTGCGTTTGCGTTGTAGCCCAAGCCGGCCTCAAACTCACAATGCTCCACCTACCTCAGCCTCCTGAGTGCTGGGATTTAAAGGCATGCGCCACCACGCCCGGCTCTCATGAAATTTTTGAATTTTAATTTTTTAGTACTAATTAATCTTTTTGTGGGAAGATGCAAATAAGGCTTAGTTTCTATGAGATGGAATAGTAATAGTCCTTAAGCAGTACAACATGTGAATTTTAAAAAATTGTCCTTACAAGCCGGGCGTGGTGGCGCACGCCTTTAAATCCCAGCACTCGGAAGGCTGAGGTAGGCGGAGTGTTGTGAGTTCGAGGCCGGCTCAAGGCCGGCCTGAGCTACATAGTGCGACCCTGCCTCGAAAAACCAGGGCCGGGAGTTTGGCTCAGTGCCTTAAGCGCCTGCCCTTGCAGGCGCGAGGTTGTGAGTTCAATCCCTGGTGCCGCAAAAAAAAAAAAAAAAAAAAAAAATTGTCTTTAAAAGCAAACTAAGCAAACTGTTGGAAAAGAAAGTTAAGTTCTTCAGCTTGTGGTGCTTACTTAGCCTTTGTGAATAAAGGAATGTAAGTTTAATGTCATTTGTAATGACAGGAAATGAAGAGAAAACTGAGGTACTTGTAATAATTTGTGTCTCTATACTGTTTTTTAGTAAGCTTAGTATTTTGCTTTCTTTGGAAAGAAAAGAAGGCTATTTAGCATTGGCAGATACAGGCTTAGGTAAGACTGTAGAACTGTTATTACTCATGGTGGGAAAAAAGGAAGACTTTTTTCCCAGTTAAAAGTTGAGAACTAAGCCTGGCAGGAGATCACCAGTTCAAGCCCATCCTAGGTAACATAGTAATGTAGCAAGATTTTAAATAGTCTCAAAATTTAAAAATTTTTAAATTGTCTCAAAATTAAAAAAAGAAAGAAAAAAAGATCCTAGAAAATAAGCTACTTTGAAGGCCCTGGGTTCAATTCCCAGTAACACCTCCCCGCCACCCCTCACCCTCCCCAAAAAAGTGGGGAAATAAAAAGATTGGTGCTAAGGATCATACCTTCCTATTACCTAGGCTTTATTTTTTTCTTTCTTAGTTGTGTCACTATCCTGATATCTTATAGAGGCAGCAGAGGAATTGTTTACTTGGTGTGTATGATTGAACTCCTTCTGCATTGCTGGAGTGATGTGTAGAGCGTGTCAGTTGAGAAGGCAGTGGGAACCTATTGGAAGCAGGGACAACCCATCTTGAACTCCATTTTAGTAATCTCCAATCATTTCAATAGAACAGGTTAGAAAATAGGGTTATTCAAAGAGTGTATCAACTTTGTTTTGAGGAAACTTCTGACTGTTCAAGCTTCTCAAGCATTTGCTTTTATAACTATTTAAGAATTTCTTAAAAAGAGATTATAAAGGGCCAAGGATATAGCTCAGCAGCAGAGCACCTGCCTGGCAAATGCAAGGTCTTAAGTTTGATTCCTGGTACCAAAAAAAAAAAAAAAAAAAAAAGAGAGAGATCAGTAAAGAACTGACTTAGCTGAAAACTGCCTGTTTCATCCTACTTGTTTGCCCTTGGTTAGGAACCTATCTCAATGAATAGATTAAATCTATCAGAGCAAGAATATTTTTCAAGCACTGAACACAGCATTTCTGAAGAATGGCATCTACAGAGTTCACCCAAAAAAAAAAAAAATGTATACATCAGGAATAGAAAAACTTGTATAAATATTTTAATACTAAATTTATCAAGACATCATGAGATTAATACAAGCTACCTTTGGCCTCTACACTTACAAGAGGTGCTCAACGTGGTGGTCATTAGCTTCCAGATATTTATTAGTACAGTGAACTGCTAAAGTGTGTGTACACTTTTTTTTTTTTTTGGCAGACTGTGTATTTTTGAGCAGTATGAGATTATTAGGTAATTCTCAGGTAACTGTTTTGCCAGAAAATTTATATATGAAGAGTTTGTGATTTTTTTTTCCTAAAATTCAAAATATGCAGAAGTACAGAGAATGATTTAATAAACTCATGGCCATATTTTCTCTATAATCTCTTTACTCCCTCCTAACCAGGTTATTTTTTTAAAATCACAATCATATCATTTTAGTAACCTCACAATTTTTATAAACTAGCAAGTTTTGAATTGGGAAGCATTTAAAAAATTTACTTCTTTTTAATTTTGTTTTGGTTTTTGAGACAGGGTCTTATTATGCAATTCAGGCTGGCCTTGTAAATTGGATAACACAGTGAAGATTTATAGGTGTCTTAGTTACTTTTCTCTCATTGCTGAGACAGAATACCTGGTGCCCAAAATTAGGGAAGGAAAGGTTTATTTCTTACAGTTCTTGGAGGTTTCAGTACATATTCAGGGGGCTGCAAAGCAAGGTGGTGTGGCGGGGCTGCCATTCATGGCCGCCACAACAGCAAATAAACCTGCAAGAAAGAAAGGACACACCTTCCTCCTGCCCTTACACTGTATGTTGGCTCCACCCCTGGGCAGGTCCAGCACTCACATAGCCAAATTCAGTGCTAGACAACAAGCCAATCACAAATGCCAGACTTAGCTACGCTCAAAGCATGATTACATGAGACTTGGCGGGGGCCACAGGATCATACCCATAGCATTAGGCTACCCAAAATAATAATTTTATTATTTTTTTGTGGCACCAGGGACTCGAACTCACAGCCTCGTGCCTACCAGACAGGTGCTTAAGCCACTGAGCCAAACTCCCAGCCCTAGTTTTTTGAGGCAGGGTTGCACTGTGTAGCTCAGACCAGCCTTGCACTTGCTTTGTAGCCCAAGCCGGCCTCGAACTCACAACGCTGTACCTACCTCAGCCTCCTGAGTGCTGAGATTAAAGGCGTGCACCACCATGCCCAGCTTAGGGCACTTTTGAAATGAGTTATAAACCAACTCTCTATTTTAAGTGTTAATTTTAGGTATTTCTGTAGGAACCCTTTTGTATTTTATGTGAATTTTTGCCACCATTTACAAAGTCCTAGTGTTTAAAGAAAATCAGGCAGATTTTTCTGAAGCATTCATGCCTGTATTTACTTTTCAGGCACCTGCAAGTTTCGTAACTGAGAAAGTAGTTCCCAGGGACAGCTACCTACCCTTCTGTGATTACAGCTGAATCAGTAGGTGTGACTGTCTCTTTCTGCTGACATCATTATGCTTCCTTTAAGGGTGCTCATTAGGTAGTCACTTCAGGGCAGGCTTGTTGCATGCACTTTGGGGTGAGGATGACTGGCAAAGCTTGTCTTTTTGTGGTCTTTTTTATGAACTGAAGTGAACATGTTATGACTCTTGCCAGTAACCTACTCCTTTTGCTATTAAAAGCCATTCTGTAATGGAGAATTTATAGTTAGCCTCCTTACGTCTGCATTAATGGGTATGTGGGATAAGGTTTACGTTTCTTTGTTTTGTTTGACACAGAGTCTTGCTATGTAGTTCAGGCTGGCCTAGATAGCCCAGGCTAACCTCTGACTCCTGAGTGCTGGGATTATAAGTGAGTACTGCCATGCCTCTCTAGGTTTACATTTTGCTGGTGGCAACCAGGGGTAGTGATAGAGATGGGACATAGAGTTGGTGTGAATGCTGTACTGAGAGCTGTGATAAGAGGGTGGGGGGGGGCATCAACATTGAACAGAAATGGTTCTCTATATTGAAGGTGTTACAATGGAGATGCTTATTTTTCAGCCGTATTTTTTTCTCCTTTTTGCCTTGTGTCTCGTAGACCAGTTTCTTAAAATTTATAGAAAACCATTAGAAGCAATTCAAGATTTGAAGATGGGTAACTGATATAGTTGAAGCTGGGCATGTCTTCTTAGCATATACTATAATCATTCTTTTTGATGAGATTCCTGTGATTTCAGGGGAATTTACTCTTACTGGAGAGGCATTTAGTTCGCAAATAATTATTTTATATTTCAGGAATTAGAGAAGAAATTATACTCACTATAACACATAAAGAAACTTTAGTCCATTCACAACAGGTCCTTTCACTGTCTTTCACTGAGATTATGGGATAACTTTCCTTGGGGCCTCAGTTTCCTTATCGGTAAAATGTGAATGATGCCACTTTACTCTCAAGACTGTTGTGAGGATTAGCCATGTACTACATATAAAACCCTGCATAGTACCGAGCACACAGTGACCACACAGTGTTACTTATTACTGCTACTGTCACTATTATTAGGTTGTGAATATGTGCTCCCTGAAAGCATGGTCCTCCTGTCCAAAGCACTGCGTAAGCAGCAAATCACAGACTGAGTCTTCCTCTGTTTTGTGAACATTAAACCAACAACAAAAAATGCCTCATGTTATTAGCTTTTATTTTTAGCTGTTTGGTTCCCTTTGTAGTAGAGTGTTATGATAAAGCACTTAGCAAACTAATAAGATAATGCAAACATTTGATCTCTAATTTCTAACTCAAGTAATCTTAGTAATCCAAATAATGAATAATTGGCTTATTGTTGTCGTTGTTTCTTTGTTTTTGTTTTTGTTTTTTGTTTTTGGTAACAGGAATTGAACTCGGGACCTTGCCCTTGCCTGGCAGGTGCTGTGACACTGAGCTGTAGCCCCAGCTGATTGACTTGGTTTAATAAGTTTAAAACTAACTGTCAGATAAGATGATTATGAAAATATGTATTTTTTTAAATTAAAGTGTATGGGTACATTTTTTATATATATAATGATCACATTCATCATAGGGAATTTGTACCTATACATGATATATCTTGGTTTTTCCCCCATTGTCTTACCCTCCCTTTAACCCCTTTTCCCCTCCTTATTTACAAAACGTTGTTTCCATTTTTCCTTCTTTTCCTGTTCGTTTCCCTTCCTTTCTTCCCTCACTCTACTCTCCTTAGTTCCCCTTCCCATTTGAACATTTTCTTCCTTTTTCACAATATCTGTTAAACAAATGTCCTTATTTATACTTTCAGTTTCTCACACCAGAGAAACAATGCAGTATTCACATGTGTATCTGATTTATTCCACTTATGAGTATGGTCTCAAGATGCATCCTTTTACCTAGAAATGTCTCAAGATTATCCTTTTTTATGGCTGAGTAGTACTTCATTGTATAAAAAACACCACATTTTCTTTATCTATTTGGGCTGTTTCCAAGATTACCTCTTACAAGCTATATGGCTTTAAACATGGATGTGTACATATTGCTGTGGTATGATGCTTTTAATTCTTTTGGGAAGATACATAGAAAGTGTCTTCTAGGGTCAAATGAGACCTCTAGTCCTGGTTTTTGAGGAATCTCCACACTTGATTTCCACAGTGGCTGCACCAGTCTACACTACCACCACCCGTGGAGAAAAGGTTCCTTTTTCCCCACAGCTTTTCCAGCATTGGTTTTTTTTTTTTTTTTTTTTTTTTTTTGCGGCACCGGGGATCAAACTTACAAACCTCATGTCTGCCACACAGGCGCTTAAGCCACTGAGCCAAACTCCCGGCCCTAGTTTTTTGAGGCAGGGTGGCACTATGTAGTTTAGGCCGGCCTTGTGCTCACATTGTAGCCCAAGCCGGCCTTGAACTCACAATGCATCACCTACCTCTGCCTCCCAAGTATTGGGATTAAAGGTGTGTGCCACCACACCCGGCTTCCAGCATTTGTTATTAGTTGATGTTTTGATGATAGCCATTCTTTCTGGGGGAAGAGATGGAATCTCAACATTGTTTTAATTTGCATCTCTGGAATGAATAGTGGTGTTGAAAATTTTTTCATGTATTTATTTGCTGTTTCTACTTCATCTGAGAAGTGGCTATTCATTTTAGATGCCAACAAAAATGTATTTTTATATACCCCTCCTCCTTTTGCAGACCTCATGGCAGCCTTAATCAGGATACAATGTTGAGTATTTTATTTCTTTAGTTGATTTAAAAACTTCTCTTGAGAATAAAGATTTAGCTTATATGCATAGACTAATTGAAGTTTATGAGCTCTCGCTATAAAACCATCAACTTGGTGTCATAGTTGTGGTACATTAGTCAGCCTTGTCTTCTAGTAGTGTCAGGGCCTCTTAGCTTGGCATCTGCCATGCTATGACTCAGCTTCAAATAGCATGTCATAGTGTGCCTCATGCTTGCTGAGGCGATGTCTAGGTTACCTATAGATGAAAACCTTATTTAAATACAGGGCTGTGTGTGTCCTTAGTAAAATGGGATCTTTTGAATTATATGAAACCTTTAGAAAATTGTGTGTGATAAGCAGTTCATATTTAGCTCAGCAGTTGAGTTAGGCATAGAGACCTACCTCATTGTGCCCTGCCTAGATAAAGGAGTGGATCCATAAAGATTTAATCAGCTCTCTTGACTCTTAACACCAGGCTGAAGTATTATGTATTTATTTCATTAACCATTGTTGTGTTGTATGGAATATTCCTTGTAATAAATAACCCACTGACAAGACAGAATATGGGATAGTTTTTACAGTTGGTAAAGTCAGAAGTATAAAGTTCTTTCTTTCTTTCTTTCTTTCTTTTTTTTTGGTACCAGGGATTGAACTCACAACCTCGTGCCTGCCAGGCAGGTGCTTAGGTCACCGAGCTAACTCCCTGGCCCTATTTTTTTTTTTTTTGGGTCTCACTATGCAGTTCAGGCTGGCCTTGAACTCACTTTGTAGGCTAGGCTGGTCTCCAACTCATAATGATCCTCATGCCTCAGCGTCCCGAGTGCCCAGATTAAAGGCGTGTGCCACCATGCCCAACTAGTATAAAGTTCTTTCAATCTTCCATTTAAAACAACTGAATTCCTTTTTTTTTTTTTTTTTGTCTTTTTGAGACAAGGTCTCACTGTACAGTTCAGGATGGCCTTGAGCTTACTTTGTAGCCCAGGCTACTCTCGAACGCACAAGGATTCTCCTGCCTCAGCCTCCAAAGTGCTGGGATTACAGTTGTGTGCTACCACGCCCAACTTCTGAATCACTTTTTAAGGCTTTTTGTTTTGGCCTGGTTGTCTTATATTTTAACTGCTAATGAAGAAGCTTTTTTTTAGAATTAGATAAGTTGATATAAAGGTTCATATGAAAAACAACCATGCAGGAATGGTCAGGAAAACATTAAGAAATCTAAAAACCTCTAAGGAGAGTTGTACATAGTGACACATACCTGTAATTGCATCTACTCAAGAAGCAGAGGCAAGAAGATCATAAGTTTGAGGCTAGCCTGGCCACCTTTGTGAGACCCTTTCTCAAGATGAACAAGGCTGGGGTGTAACTCTGATAAAGCATCCCCAGGACCAGGGGAGGGGAGAGAAGCCTCTAATCAAAATACAATGACACTTATACTTGAAGAGACAACGGGACAGTGGGATGGGATAGAGAGCCTGGAAGTAGACCAAGTACACAGGAAAATTTAGTGTGTGTTAAGTCAAGAGGCAAGGAAGAACTTTTGTCTCTCTCTCGCTCTTTTTTATTCTTTTTTCTCAAAAATGTAATACAAGCCGGGTGTGGTGGCCCACGCCTTTAATCCCAGCACTCTGGAGGCTGAGGTAGACGGGAGCGTTGTGAGTTCGAGGTCACCTTGGGCTACAACGCGAGCACAAGGCTGACCTGAGCTACATAGTGCAACCCTGCCTCAAAAAACAAGGGCCGGGAGTTTGGCTCAGTGGCTTAAGTGCCTGTCTGGCAGGCGCAAGGTTGTGAGTTCAATCCCTGGTGCCGCAAAACAAAACAAAACTAAAAAAAAGTAATACAACTAGATATTAATGAAGATCTGAAATACACTTTTAGGAAAAAATAAAATTTCATAACAAAAAATAGAGGATAATAAAATTAATATACTGT